>JAIFHD010010485.1:0-31976 GCA_019721455.1 Psilocybe mexicana | reverse complement strand
CTCCTCCTCAAACAACCACGATTTAATTAGATAATTGCCAAAAATTATCTAAGAAAGACATAAGAACATGATCGAGCATCCGCACGCCAATTTTTCGACCACTTTGCCTACAAGACCCTACAACCTAAAGGTCGTGGGAATGAGAAAGCTTCAAAAAATCACAGATGCTCTGCTGAGACCGATAATATTTTTGTTTTGTGCCAAAGAGAGATGTGAAGCGCAAAAGGGACCGAGGAGGACAATGGCCGAAAGTGATTACCTAATACACAGCACAATAATGGATCGGAGTTGGAAAGTGACTTCACTCAACACCTTCCGTCTTGACGTCGTTGTCGACGATGAATGTGAGTCCTCCCTCGACCGAATCCACCCTACAAACCAGCTAAATCACCATTAGAATCTTCTTAGGACTCTTACAGAGAGTCAGGTCAGGCCAGCGGCAGACCTAAGGATCCTTTTGACCACCGTCAAGGAGGGTCGGGTACGTGGAAATCCTTAACCCGGTTATGTTATGGAGTCTGATCTCCTGAATAGCGTCAGAGCTATGATTCCAAGCTCACCGATCCATTTTACGATTCCCTCGAGGGTCTCTTGTTAGACCTCAGGACGGTCACGATTGTACGTTAAGCTTCAAGCCCAAAGTTCTCGACGCGTCTCTTAACTCATTTCAAATATAGGACAACCATGATGCCGAGGCGTTTCTCAAACCCGTGTCGAGATCTGAAGTACCGGACTATTACGAAGGTGAGAGGTGTTTAGAGATATAAAGTGCACGAAACTGATCCCATTGAACAAAGTTATCCAACACCCTATGGATTTCCAAACGATGCTGAAGAAAGTCAAACAGAAGCAATACAAGTCCAAGAGAGAATTCAAGGATGATTTGGATCTCATTTGGTCAAACTGTTTGACATACAACGCGACCGAGGTGCGCAGTGTTTCTTCTTCGAAAAGAACAATGAGAATTTGACCAGGTTACCTTTTAGGGCCACCCTCTACGCCTCTGTGTCAAGCGACTAAAGGTCAAAGCAGAAAAGTTGTTGAAGCACATCACCGATCGAAAAGAGCGCGCGGACCCTTCTATTCCTTCGGACCTTCCCCATGCTTCTAAATTGAATGGAATCAAGTCGCATACCCGTTCACCCTCCATCAACATGCCCACCCTCGTCATCCCCGCAAGACCTCGACGCGACGTCGCGTTTGCCGAATCCCCTGCCATCATCCGAACCCCAGAAGGGATGTCCATGTTCCGTGACCTCGACGCTCAAGTAGATTTACCCCGGCCGAAGAGCACCCTCGTCCACACGTTGCGGGAACTAGCTCCCATCGTCGAGTATGAAAGCGACACAGAACCGATGGATTCAATGACGGGAGAGAAAAGGAAGATGAATGGGACTTCCGAGAGACGGCCTCGCAAGAAAGCCAGATTCACCACCCAATACCCCACGCCACTCGCTGACGAAAAGGACGACGTCTCTCAGTTATGGTGGGGAGCCGTCCAGTCCGACAGCCTCCTTGGAAATGGCCTCCCTGCTATTCCCTTCGGCCCCTCATCCAGTAAACGATTGAAGGCACCGTCAATACCAAAGAAAAAGAAACCCTCGAAACATGTCCCAGCAGCACCTCAGAATCCGAAATCCCTCTTAACGATGATGAACTCGAACATCAAGACGATGCGACGGCTTCGACATACCCATGCCAAGTTCGCAGCCATGAACGCCACCACAGCTCCACAGGAGGACGACGAACAGATGGGTGAGGCGGCGATGTTTGGCTCAGGCGCCACCGCGTCTGGGAGTAAAGCTTTCGGAGTAGCTGCAGTGTCGACTTGGGACGATGACCCTACGGATGATAGGATCGATGAGTCGCCCTGGGTTGTAGGCAGAGGCAGAGCAAAAAATCCATCCAAGTTTAAAGGGATAGAGATGGGTGCGGCTAATGCTTCAGATTGTCTGCTTTGGGCGACGGATAAGATTTTGGAGCACTCTGGATTTCAAGGTCTGTTGTCCTTAATTCACCCTCCCAACAATCTTGTTAATTCTCTTTTTTTACCTTGGTTGATAGGCACATCGTCTGTTGCTCGAGACGTCCTAGCTGATGTTTTCTCGGAGTACCTCCAGAATGTTGGGAGGACGATAAGATTCCTCTCTGACAAATTTGGGAAGTCTATGACACCTGAGGTACGTCTCTTCCAAACTACCAAGGAAGGAAGAAGACAATAGAATACTTACACCTTTGTTTCCTTGCAATAGGAAATCATTTTACATACATTATTTGAAAGTGGTACTTCGAGGGTTCAAGAGCTGGAGCGATATATTTCTGATGATATTGAGAGATATGGCTCTCGTTTGGGTGAATTGGAAAAGAAGATAGTCGGTGCATACCGAGAAACTGTGAGTTCTTTTCTTTTTCTCAGGCAGGAGATCATTTCAACTGACAATAAATTTTTTAGGCTGCTGGTGAAGTTTTGGAGGATGAAGGCTTGTTCGAAGAAGAAGACGAGGAAGAGACCGGTGCTTTGGCTATGTTCGTTTACTGTTCAATTTATACTACTTTTAAACTAACTCCGATTTCAGGGGTGACTTTGCTGATCTACTTGGAGAAGATTATTTGGGATTCCGCGAGCTGGGCATCGCTGCGGAGTTGGGCCTTTCAAACCTCACTATACCCAAGAAGCTGCTCAAGAGCAAGAAGGGCCAAAACAAGCCGACTGCGTTCGTCTACTTCTTTTCGCTTTGGGATCATGAAATATATTGACGCCTTTTTTCATTCCTTTCTTTTGTAGTGCGAAACCTTCGGAGCCGCCGCCACCATATCCCCCTCCCCCGCCTTTCGTTTTACTTACTGCGGCGAAGGTCGAGGACCAGATCGGTTTACTCAAACCGTATTATCATTCCAGGTTTACTCAGCTCGCTTCAGCTGCACCGGCTCCTGCGCCTGGAATGCCTCTTCCAGGACCTACGATGTCTTTACCGAATTCACTTCCAGGACCCAGCATGCCACCCCCACCCCCACCACCTCCTCCTCCATCTCTTCCAGGAACATTACCAACATCTTCCACGGCAACGACAAACCCACCACCAGCGTCAGCATCAGCACCTGTGATCAACCCCGACCTGGTCCTGACGGACGAGTTGCCCAATTCCACTCAGATGAAGATCGGTCCGCTTGGGCAGATCGTCAAGGCAGGGTCGGCTGCCAACACTACGAAGAAAAAGACCAAAACCGACAACAACAACAGCGCGGCCGTTTCCGCCCCTCTTCCTTCTTCTTCTGCTGTTCCTCCACCCCTCGCTCCACATTCTATCCCGCCTCCGCCAGGCAGTGGGAGTCAGAGCTATGGAGGGCTGGGTGCTCCTGGGACACTGCTTCCTGGACTGGAAAGCATACTCAGTGCGAATGCGAATGCGAATGGTTCTTCTTCCGGCGCTGGGCGGGGTGGGTCGTCGTCGCCCAAGAAGAAGAAGAATTTGGGCGTCGGTTCGGGGAATGGGAGGAAGAAGAAGGGGGATGGAGCCAATGGGGAGGGTGGGCAGGGTGGGCAGGGTGGGCAAGGGCAAGGACCGAAAGGGTCGAGTTTCCCGTCTGTTGTATTTGCCAGTGCGTAAAGCTGGTTGGGTTGGGTTGGGTTGGTTGTTGGGCGGAGAGTTGTTCTGAGCCGGGCGGGGGTGGGCTGAGGGCTTGACGAGAGGCTGTTGCGACAACAACAGCCATTCCATCCTATTACCCGGCAGGGGTACATTTCATCCTATCGACATAACATGCACAGATGATTTCCGCAGCACCTTCGAGAGGCGATCCAGAGATATCTGGAGGTGTCCCTCTTTTTACTTTTTTCGTTTGTGCTTTTCGAATTCTATTCTGCCATTGATACTCACAACCATGATTTCTCTCTTTTTTTTTTTTCTATCTGCATGTCTACATTGGATTGTTGTAACATATCATCATTATCATTATCGTCATCATCATCATTATCATCGAATGTCCTCGTTGTGTTCTCAAATATACTCTTTATGGTTTATCTGTCACGGCGCTTTGAAACTTCCTTCGTTCGATTCCAAGGCGGTGTTAAGGGATGTCAAATGGCCGTCCCAAAAAGGCAATTCGAGATAATCATACTGATCGGCTATGGCCGTGGCTAGGGGAGATATAAACTGTTTGAAAGCCTTTCTTGTGAACCTCTTCACAAACCCCTTGATCATATTATAATGTCTTACGGAGTGCGTTCTTACTTCTCTTTTCAAAGTATTTTCTTTTATATCCATTCCTTCTAACGTGGTGTTTTTGGCGTATCGATGATAAATAGGGATACGGACAACCAGGTGGCGGATACGGCGCACCACCACCAGCAGGAGGATATGGCGGACCACCACCGCCAGGAGGAGGATACGGAGGGCCACCAGGTGCAGGTGGATACGGCCCACCACCACCAGCGGGTGGCTACGGAGGACCACCGGTGAGCATCTTATCTCCCTTTCATCCCTTTGTAGTCGAGAGTGGAACGGATCTGAATAAACACTGACCCCTCGGTGCGTTGATGCGTAAAATAGTCATACGGTGGAGGTTTCACTGCACCTGCGAATCGCGGAGGTCCACCCGCTGGTGCCGATCCCCAGTGAGTGTTTCGTTATAAGACGCATCGGATGGTCGATGTTGATCGTTCTGCGCGCGCCCGTCTTTGTGTAGGCTCTGGGGGTGGTTCACTGCGGTTGATACCGACCGATCTGGGGCGATTACCGCTACGGAACTCGGTGAGTGGCTTAGGGATGCTTTTCTTCTCGACGCTGGTTTAACGGTCGTGTGTCTGTGTGTAGAACGCGCCCTTATGAACGGAGATTGGACTCGTACGTCGTCGTTGTTTATTCTTTTGTGTTTGAGAGAGAAGGGCGCTCATGGATCAATTGGTCCTACAGCTTTCGATATTGATACCGTCAAACTCTTGATGTCCATCTTCGTACGTTTCCAACCTATTCCTGAAGTCTCGTTGTTTTTACGAATATTCTTTTGATCAAAAAGGACACTGACCGAAGCGGAACCATCGGTTTCAATGAGTTCTCTGGTCTCTGGAAATATGTCAAAGACTGGCAGAATGTGTTCAAGCACTTCGATCGTGATCGTTCCGGTACAATTGATGGCTCAGAGTTACGCGATGCGCTCAGCCAGTTCGGGTACGGATCTTATCCCCTCCCACATCTATTCATCTCATCTCATCTCATATCTTCTTTCCTTCCAGATACAACCTGAACCCAACCCTCTTAACCCTTGTTCAACGGAAATATGGTGCTTGATTTTCATTTTTTCATCTCTTCCAATCCGTCGTTCTTATGTATGCTACCCTTTGTGGGTAGACGTCAAAGCAAACGCCACTGCCAGTCGTGGCGCGCCTGTCCCCGGGATCTCCTTCGATCGCTTCGTCCGCGCGTGTGTCGTCGTCAAACAATGCACCGAGGCCTTCCAGAAGCTCGATAACGACCGTGATGGCTGGGTCCAGATCAACTATGATACCTTCATGAACACCGTCCTCAGCCTTCCTTAAATACTGCCGTCATATCAAGTCGAATTGAAGATCAAAAGGATCAAACTATATTTTTTATGGACTCGCGATTGAGATTGAGTATTGAGTATGATGTTACTAGTCTGTTCGTTTCTTTTGTAAAACTTATCAATAACATTACCGCTTTTTTCATCCCGTTTTTCCAAGCGATTGTCTTGTTTTCCTCCATGTGCCATGGGATTCAGGGGCTCTGTGACATGATGATCTCGTGATCTCGTGATTTTGACGCGTAGATGTCACGCTCGCACTCTTTTCTACTGTCACTGACTCGATTTGGGTCTTTCTCTTGAGTTATACAACCATCCATCATACATATTACCCTTGATTTTCCAGGATGCGTCTTTTGGCAGATGAAAGCGCGTCGTCGAAAGGGCTCGTCAATGTCCCAGTTGTTTTGTTTCGGTACGGAGAAAGGAGAAAGTTCCTACGTGTTTCGGGAGACTATCAAGTGAGCGAGCGCCAGGGCCCGAATTTCTTTCTTCATACATATAAACATCATGGGGACATCAACAAAACTGACGTTGTCAAATCTCCAAGGACACCATCCATACCGTTTCTAAAGCCTTCAAGATCCCACTGACTACTAGTACTAGTAGCACAGTGACGGGAAACAATACGGTCATCACGCTCCAAACCTCGGCGCTTGATGTCTGTAAAGGTGCAGATACCGTGATCGACGAGAGTGCTTATCCACTTCTCTGGAATTTCTTGGACGAGATCAGCGTGGTGCTTGACGCTGACGCTCACGAACCGGATTCGGAGTCGATTAGTCCAGGTGTGTTCTTTCCTAAACCTACCTCAGAGAAATTATACTGGTAAGGCTGACCAATTCGGGGGGAAAAAAATAGAAAAAGAAAGAGAAACAATCGTTAATTCTTCTTTGCCTTCTTCTCCTTCCAATCCACGAAGGGCTGAGAAAGCTCCAGCCAAACCAAAGCACAACCCCAAAGCCAAAGTCCACCTCCCGACACCTTCTGCAGAAGAAGAAGACAGTGTGTCAGGGAAGCCCAACAACACCACGGTTCAGAAGACATCATTCCCAGACGACCTGCTCGATTTTTCAACCACACCTAACCGCGCACAAAAGGAACAGGATAGTCATCGGACAACACCCGACGACCAGCCATGGGAAGAGGGACGTGTTTTGATGGAACAAGTGCCAGTAGAAGCGGATAACGAAGACGAAGACTATGGAACGGCGCGTGCGGAGAGTCCGGTGTCGAGTAAGCTGGGTAAAGATCAACCGCCGCCTGCCTCTCGTAGTTTCAAGAAAGTCAAAAAGGCGAATGGAGATGGGGCGTCGTCGAGCAGGGTAGTTGATGGTTTGTACCAGGATGCCTCGAGTCTGTTGGGACGAATCGTTTGAATTGTCGACTGATTCGCAAACACAGATGTTTTCTCGCAAGTCAAGCAAGAAAAAGACAACGAGTCTGGTGAGTAATAAAAAAGTCACAAATCTACATCTCCCTAAAACCCAAATCTCATATCTTCGTTTTCTCTCCACTCCAGCCAACACCTCCGAATTCCCTTCAAGAAGCGAACGAAGCCCGAAGAAAGAACCTGCTCCTTCAACTCAAAACCTAGGGCCCATTGACGACCCTCGCTTCGAAATCACCATCATCGGTCCCGAAAACACCTGCGCGCAGTTCAAGACACGCGGGAAACACCAAGTTCGCAAGGTCCTTGCAGCTGCGTGCAAGACGTTCGGTATCGATGCGAACAAGTTAGTCTTTTTCTTTTTTATTTATTTATTCTTTTCGCTGTTTTTGTGTGAGCGTTTGACCTAATTTCTTTCGATTTAGTACGCAATTGGTGATGAGGCTGGAGATCGACGAGGACGAGGGTGAATATCACGACTTTGTGTGTTCGCCTAGCGAAACTATCTCGGCCTGCGGTGTGGACTTCAACTCCAAGTTGTTCCTCAAGCAAATCGGAGAAGAATATCTTGATTGATTGAAAGCAAAAGCCTGACGGAAAAAAAAAAAAATCTTGTTCTTGGTTCACTTTTATACTGGTCACTATGGAGGGTGGAGTTGTTTACGGACAAATATCTTGATTTCAGGTGTAGGATCTAATACAAGGTTTCTGTCTACTATTTCTACGAAGGATATGTAGTTTGGATTATAAAAGTTTTGGTGGCAGTTAATCTAACAAATACAACATTTAAAAATGGATTTTAAAAAAAGGAGAGCAGAGCAGACAGCGATAAAAAAACAAAAAGTCCATGTTTTCTTCTTTTGGGGTGGGGGTCTGCCACGGTAGATAAAGAACGACAGAAGGGCTTCAATTATATAAAACAGGAGAAGGAAATGTTGCAAGGGGTATCAATCGAGAAGGTATATTAATCGGCAAATAGAGAATAAAAAAATAAAATAAAAAAACAACTACCGTCGTCCGAGTCGTTGTACTAGGGTGTGCGGAGCCGCGACTCTCGGAAGGTCAAGCCCACAGACCAGATCTGTCGCGGTTTCGGACATCCTCAACGCTAAAAAAAGAAAAGAAAAAAGCAACGGCAAGTTAGAGATAAATGACATAAAGAGCTCGAAGAAGATTTCCAGCTACATACCATCGTTTTTGGACAATGAAATCACGCAGTTGAACTTCACAGCCCATCTAAGGTTCTCAGCACCGTCTCGGAACACTGGGTCCCATTTCGCGAGTATGGCCTTTGCCCGTTTGCAGAAGCGATACCGGGGATCGTGTTCTGGGAACCAATAGCTCAATCGGAATATAGTCGGATGAATGCCTGACATCTAGAAGAAAACAGGGGAGAAAGCGATTTTTTTCAAAAAAGAAAGAAAGTAAGAAAAGAGAAAAAAAGGCAGAAGGAAAAGAGAAACCACACACCACAATATCGCTCGCATTCTCCACGCTCGTGTTCTCGATGTTCCGCAATATACCAATCACCCGGTCTTTCCACATAAAATCGTATTTCCGCCTGCGCGGGATGGCTCCATGGAACAGCTCCGGAATTTCCATCGTCAGACGATGGTTCCCCGACTTGAGGTCGTTGGAAACCCTCGAGTTCTCCCAGCCCTGCAGATTATGACGACATCTTTCCGAAGAGGAGTAGTTCGGGAGGTAGACGAGCAGGGTCTCCAGACGTCGTTGGCCGGTACGATGGGTGAGTGGTGCAGATGCTGCTGCTCCAGCGATATCACATTGAGAAGAAGCGAGGAGGTTTAGGCCGTGGATTGTTTCTGGTGGGATATCTTCCATGATCGTGCAGAAATAACAACTCTGGAGGTTTGGTGTCAGGACTGGACAACACCCTCGACTGAAAGCGAGGGCCTGAAGGTCCATTGCGGGTGGTAACCGGACACTAAGATGATTGAGAAGGGGTACCTTCTTCAATAGGTCAATCAGTTGACCTGGTTGGTTGGGATGCGCCTTGAGCATCAGGGTCTTGATCCTGGAGAGAGGACCTGACCGCGTTATCAACGTCGTGGCGGAAAGTATCAGATTTCCCAAATAAGATTCAACCTGAAGGTCCTCAAGGGACGGCAGAGTAAGGTTGTCTAGGAACCAGTCATGCGGAGTCGCTGGTTCGAAAATTACTTTCAAAGAAGTGAGGTTTGAAAGGGTCACAGGGAGGATAAACCCCCCAGCAGAAAGATCGTTGAGTTTGAGGGTCGTCAACTTTGACGAAATGTCGATGATCGAAGGCGCTTGCGAGATATGCCCGCAGTCTTGCCAATAAAACAAGAGTTGGTCGGATGGCAAGAGGATGCGGAGCCATGACGGTGTTTCTAGGTACACATCCCTCAGTTGGGGCGCGACGAGAAAGTCGTCCAAGGTAGTTTCGGTGTAAGTACGAGATGAAAAGGGGTCCACGGAGAGAATGAGGATCAGAGCCTCGAGCGACGCGAGTCGGCCTTTCACTTCTGAAAGGTATGGTAGAATCTCTGGGCTTGCATCAATTTTGATTTTCCGCCATCGGTCGCAACTTCGAGTAAGAAGGTTCCATGTCGGATGGGAAAAATCGGTAGACCAAAACCCGCGGATATGAAGGTCGATGGGCGTTCCCTGTGATCGCCGGAGTACCTCGCCAAGGATCTGAAGATAATTCTCTTCGCTTCGTCGGGTTTTCTCAAGATAAACGGTTGGAACTTGTCTCCATAGCGCTGGAGTCGCAAATGATATGTTCCTCCATGGGCGGCAGACTTGAGATACCTCCCAAGGGAGGTCGTGGGGCTTCATCCATTCGAAACAGTGACCTTCATATTGGGGGGTGACCGTCATCAAGAAAATATCTTGGAGAATCTCGGTTGGAAGACGATGTATGCCCGAGATTAGCGGTTTGCATGGTTGGTTCATTATTGGGTTTGGGTTGAGCGTATTCCGTATGTCTTCTGCGACCCACTTATTGGATATAACTGGCGCTTTCGAATGCGAAGGAAATGTCGACAGGTTGAATTTCTGGTCCATGATATCCGCGACTGACATGGCTCCCGCTAAATCGAGAGCTTCTTCCTCAACCGTTGGTCCGTTTGCTAGAAGGACATGGTGGACAGGGGTTTCTGGATCCAGTGTGTCTTCAAATGTCGAGAAGGTGTTGAATGACGCCTGCATATCATTCCGTGCCGCCGCTTTGGACTGGCTTACTTGAGTTTGCTAAATTTACCCCAAAACCACGTTGGGATCACTCACTCTGGAGTCTGAAAATTCCTTCAGGAGTCTTGGTACAGTCCGCAGGACATCCATGCTGCCCTTGGCCCGGAGGGTAAACTTTTGGATGCGTTTCTTTGCATTATTCTGTATAAAAGACGTTCAAGTTAAAGCAAATATAGCTTGCACAGAAATGTTGAACGCACCATAGCAAAAGTAAAAGTAGACACAGTGGATGACAAGCAAGCGACATTTTCTTTTGAGGCAAGAATAGCATTTGGTTTTGATTTGCTTTTTTTTTCACGGTTGTCGTTTGTGATGGCGGGCCGACATTTATGCTTGCATGAAACGCACTAGTCCGATTTTGGTATTCAGGGACAACTTTCAAGTCAACCAATACGAATGGCCGCCTACAAGCAGCGAAAAGTTACATCTCGTTGCCAAGGATTTTGTTTGCAGTCAAGGAAGATCCGTCACTTTCCTTGCCTCGTGAAACGTATGTTCAACATTGCCCTACTTTACAGTCTTGCGTTATTATGGGGTGCAAAAGTTAGTTCCACTCAAGGAGGATAAGTAGTACAAATATCCCATCAAGGATCAGAGAGCCCTGTATTCTTCAATGACAGATTTGGGCTCGACATAATCCCCAATCGGACTAAACACATGCTCAAGGCTAGACGCGAATTAGGTTCACAATTCAGACCCAATGATGAATGTGGAGAAAAGATACCCCTCACCCAAAAGCTTCAGGACCCCCGATCTTCAGGCCCCTTTGACTCCGCCAAAGTGGATGCCCTGCGAGACAGATAACTACACAGACGAATTGCGGGTAAGTATTCGGCATTTCGTTGAGAAGCTGACAGCCGATCCACGAACCCGTAACGCGGAGTCCATACGCATCTAAGAATGTTTTCTATGAGCTATGTACGCGACGACTACTGCTAGCCCTGCAAGAAGCACTTACATTCAGGTGTTCCAAGATGCGACCCACTCTGAGAGTCCATGACCGTGATTAAATCTGGGACACACGCCACCATCTGTGTTCAGACAATGTTGTTCACGTCATTGACCTGGAAGGAAAATTGCTTTCTGAGACCGACGGACCTTTCGTGTCCCGTCTGGTAACTCCAAATAGGCGCATAAATTTTCATTTTGGAAAGGAATGATCATGTTCGTGCCAGCGTCAACCCCATGCTCGGACTCTGGGGCTATCTCCGTCGCTTGGCTGGGGATGTGCTCAAGTTCATCGTCCCGAAGTCTCGCAATGCGAATTTGGCCCCAGGTAAAGCCCGCCCTGACTTCCTAGAGTGGAGGCGTTATCTCGTTATGAATAAAAGTCTTTCAATCCATGAGAGCAGGCCTACGCACCCTTGAGACGTCAGTGATTTTCCCAACAAATAAACAGCTCCCGTTTTGAAGGTTCAAAATTGCTTCCGCTATCCCGTTCAGGTCACTGCGACAATGTTAAAAACGGAATTTTTATACCGAGAAACAGGGACTGACTTCGCCTGTCTACACACAGCAATCGCCCTTCCAATCCGCCAGGCCTGACTTTGGCTTCTGTTGACACCAAAATCACGGGCATCTCGTAAAGGAAGTGCGGGAGGACACAGAGCAGCAGAGGAACCCATCTCGGTCGTGACGACCCGCATTATCGACTCTACAAAACGGTTGTTTTTCACACTGGTTAATATCTTTTTTTGAGTCGTTCAGTACATAAACCCTGGAGGTCTGGAGCAGCGTGGAAAGTGAACGTACAACTGTGTTGCCATCGCCGTCGTTCAAAGAGCAAGGGACAATCCTGTTTGTAAAAGGTTTTGGCGTTCCAATCGCTGGATGCCTTGAATTCTCGCTCACGAGTTTGGCCTTCCGTATACCGCTTCGAGAAACGTATAAGTCTCGGTGGATCTCTTGAACGTGTCTCACCCACCTGGAAGAACCTGATCGAGCATCGGATACGCTGGGTGTAACGTATAAGTGTGGAGAAATTGGTATAGAATCCATCATTCGACTCACCTCGACCCATGAGATCACCATCCAGGGCTGGAATGTCGTAATGCCTTAATTTTTGTCCTATTAAGATCGCACAGACTTTCGCATAGGCAAAGAAAAACCCTAACTTTGACATTTGGAGAGATTGCATCCCGTTGCTGCCTCCTATCTCGTCGCTGAGAAATGATATTTAAATCGATATTTTATGAGAGAAAAAATGTGAAATCGTACCACAGCGTCGCGCTGAATTTAGTGATTCCACAGTACTTCGCCAGTTCGCGAGCAGCAGTTCTTAAATGTTCGCCGCTCCTGATTCTTTCCGATCCAACAGATGGAGATCCCATGAACCCTAAAAAAAATTCAAAGTTTCGAGGCAACAAAATGTAACAGAAGCTCACCTCCACGAACGATCATGTCGTCGTCGTTCAAAGAGGTGTGGTCGATGATCCTGATGGAACCTCCATCTCGGAGGATTTGACGACAAATGAGAAAAGCAGGATATGGAGAGCCACCTCCGCCCTATGCAAATTTTGAGTTTAGCAACAGTTATCACTTTATTTTATGAAAACAAAATTTAGCCCACTGTTCCGAGAATGCCACACCCTTCCATAATAAAAACTAAGCGAAAAAATAAGTATGGATCAACGCCACTTCAATAAAGCCAAAAACATACAGAGATCCGTTTCAGAAAGGATCCATTCATCGCCAACGATCAGGGGTCTATAAGTGGCGTAGTCAATTCTTTCTTGAAAAATAGGTGTATGAATGACAGGGTCTTCTGTATCCTCTTCTTCATCATTCGAGTCGATTCTGCCTGGTTCTGTAAAAACTTCAACAGAGGAAGACACCATTTCGCCGATGCCCTGCTTGAGTTCGCCAACTGCTCGCACAATGATACGAGTTGCCTGATTGGTAACGTACTGAAAAGGGCCCGCAAGAATCAGTCAACGAAAGTCTGGCCATGAATAAAGAGAGAGAAATTACTACCTGGATCGGTAGCACATTGATGTCAACGATTCGAGTTGTTGTAGGATTAGCACCCGAATGAACGGCGTTCTCAATGGCATTTTCCTTGATGCGTTCCAAGGCCTCTGAAAGACTTTTGTTCTCGAGGATCTCGATGGTATCAATTTCACCCGAAACACTGGCTATGGCTGCCCCAACGGCATTCGCTACTTCATGATGCTGTGGAATACTAGCCAAAGACATTTCAAAAGGACTGAAAGATTAAAGCTGACACTGACTCACATGATATTCTTCACCCCTCTGAGTTTGGGTGGAGAGATTATGGATCCGCCTCCAACCAAAAGAAGGTCGCAGTCCTCTGGACTCGTCTTCATCCGATCGATGGCTGTCTGGTTGGGTTTGAGTTTAAACGAATCCAGCATATTAAGATCACTAACCTCTAAAATCCGGGTGATAACAACGAGCGATTTGTTTATCGTCGCATGGTCTAAATGGCCTTTGAGTAGATCTCGGTCTCCTATAATTTCTAGGTCGTGCTTATGTGCAACCATAAGGTCGGTCACTGTCAATTGATTTCCGCCAAAGACCAAGCTGTCTCTGATTAGCTGGAGCAGGAGATAAGAAAATGGTGTTTGTCTGCGACAGGAGAGAAGACCTCACGTAGTGGCCAACGGAATCAGGACCGACTGTCACTCTTCCATCATCTTGAACTCTGATCCTTGACCCTCCTCCAAGACCGATTGAATGTACGTCAGGCATGGTGAAACTAAAGTTAAAAGTCGATCACTTATTGTTCACTGAAGGTTCGAATTAGCTTACTTGGTTCTCACTCCAGCGACTAGACAACAAAATATACAGAATAGATATATATGAGTTAATAAACAACAAAACAAAAAACAAAAAAACGCACCTTCAATGAAGGCAGCAGCCTGCCTTGGAAATCCGCTAGGCAACAAGACCCCAACGTCCGTCGTCGTTCCACCAACATCAACTACGATCATACTGGCGTCTTTGGCCCTCAGATCGACACCAGCAAGATACGAAGCCCCTCGCATTGAATTTGTTGCTCCTGAGGAAAACGTCTTGATGGGCAGTCGTGCAGCCTCGTCTGCGGTAGTCAAAGTGCCGTCATTCTGTGTAAAGGAAAAATATAAGACAGGAGAACACACAAGTAGAATGTTACGTAGCATCCTGAGCAAATAGTTACTCGCCTGAGTTAGATACAAGGGACATCTAAGGCCCAGTCGTGCCATAGCACGCTTGTAGCTTCGAACCGTTCGTTGGGCGAATGTCATAATGGAGGCGTTGAGAATGGAGGCATTTTCGCGTTCCACGAAGCCCACATGACCAACTACAAAATGGAAATTGAAGATGGAATGGGAAGAGATGAAGGTTAAGGCCTACCATCGCGCGAACAGACGATATTTATTTCAGCCCCCAGCTCTCGTCTAAAGATGTCCCGAGCCTTGTATTCCTGTTTCCCTTCTGAATCGAGAGCAGAAACTGATCGAGACATGAGACGTATATTTGGTCAAATCAGAACCAAACTCACAGATCCCAACTACAACGATGTTTTTGAGGTTCTTTCCCTTGATGACTTTGGCCTGCTCGACGACTTCCTCTTCCCGAATATCGTTTATAGTCCTTCCGTCGCTGTTTCGAAGGATTTAGAAAAGAGAACAAACATTTTGCGTGAATCTGACATTTGCAAACCGCCGTGGATTATAGCAGTGTGCCCATTTATGACATCCTTTAGATCTTGTGGGAAATCGATGAACTAGCAATATGATGTTATCAATGTGTCTGTATCCGAAGAAGATTCGACGTACAGGAGGACATTCGATTGTATAAGGAGCAGCCAAACGAACAACCGCAACCTTTTCGAGCCTCGTCGAGTCAAGTTGGACAACTGCATTGATGAAATGCTAAGGGAAGGGTTTGAGGATTGAATAAAGACCCAGAAAATATGGGTACACACTGTGGTTCCGATCGTTAGGCTCAAAATCTTCGGGCTTGCTGGGTCAATCTTCGACGCTTCCAGGACCTTTTTAACAGCCTGTTCGATGCCCGACGTCACATCTTTCGTGGTCGTGCTTTTAAAAGATGATATAACACCTCTTGATTTGGCGTCATTGGACCTAGTAATATCAAGGATTACCCCGTCGGTGTTAGTACCTGCATTTCGTTGTCAGAAGTAGGGAGCTTGGTTCAACATGAAGGTAGAAACAGTACCTCCAACATCGACACCGATTCTGTACCATGCATCAACATCCATAACATACGATGATGAGATAAGACACCCTGCTTATCGAAAAAGAAGGCTCCAACGATTGTTGACAGCGCTTTTCTGAATGGGTATACTTTTTCACAGACCTTCCACCAATTGCCTGTAAAACGGTCGTTCGCCGTGTTCCCAAAATAACAAGAGCGGTAGACCCAACCCCGAGTTCCAGCAAATGAAAATCAGAACAATCCTTGGTATATCTCGCTCAGAGAAAATCCGGGGAAGCGTGTCGATTTCTTCATTTCTTGTTCGTCATGCAGCACGACCTTCAATATGATTCCTATGGGCTGCCCAAAACTTGAACCTTCACAACGATACTTGAGAGAAAAAGAGATGTTTATAAGCCTAAACATGAGAGTTTTGGAAGAGTCTCTGTTCAGACCGTCGCGCCTTGTAAGAATGAAGTCACGTGTTGCCTTGAACGTTCGTGCTGATGGTTGTTACTAACGCAAACGTCGATGACACTTTCTCTTTAAATAATAACTAACATTTCCTTTCCTTTTCTTTGCCCTCTTTAATATCTGCCAATTCAACGCAGCTCAACCGATGCAAAACCTACTGTCAATGGCATCGTTCAGCTGACGGATTTCTTTGCAAATTTCGGGTGAGTTGCCATAGTCCAACCCAAGTCACTGTTCTGGAGTATTCGACCTTCTAAACGCGACATTTTATTAAATAGGAGACATTAAGGAAGACGATCGAAATTTCTACAGAAAAATCTGCCAGTTTAAACGCACAGATGTACCATGCCAATATGGAAGGCGGGACCATCAAGAGAGCGAAGCTCAAGATCAACAGTACATTGACACGGATTTCAAGGATGAAGATTACGCCATCTCCAACACCTCATCTTCTGAATTCCAATTACCCACCTACAGAAGAAGAGGTCCCACTCATCCTGGAGACAATATCGCAGGCTGAGATAGAAGCCAACCGGGTCAGCGCCACACTGGCCTCGAAGAAAATCCCAACGATTTCCACCAACCTAGTCAAGGTCCACCTTGATAGAGTAAACGAGAATCTCCTCAGACATAGGGCCATTCTTTCTTCCATTCGGCGAATTCCACCCGAGGTTCTGGAAGAAATATTTGCTTTCTCGATATCCGATTGTGAATCTGGCAGGTTGGGCTCGAAAAGTTTTCAACGCAGTCATCTCTCCATCCCACAAACTCAATCCCAGGTCTGCAGGCTCTGGAGAAGTGTGGCACTTTCTGTGCCTAGATTTTGGAGCCATATTCCAACCATTTATTTAGACCGACCTTCCTCCAGGAAGCGACAATTTCTGGCATCCCTTACGGACCTCTTGGAGCGGCGGAGCGGTCAAGTACCAATTAGTTTCCACGTGGTGGCTCATTCGAAGATGACCATTTATGAGCCACACCCAGCCCTGGCTTTGTTGGTGTCCCATTCCACCAAATGGAAAACCGCTATTCTGGACTTGTCGTGGATCAAAGAGGAGGAACTTTTTAGGATTAAAGGTCGTATTCCTCTACTGGAAAACTTGATTCTATCATTTTCCTCCTACCTCCATGATCCTCCGACGCTCGACATATTTCAGGATGCCCCAGAGCTTCGTAAAGCACTTGTCGTCGGAGGAGGCTCAACGATATTCCACCTACCTCACCACCAACTTGTCCACTACCGCGACGACTGTTTTGCGACACAATGTGACGACCTCTCTAAGTTAATCTCTCTACATACTCTCGAAATTGGGGAGTGTTGTGTCCCCGAAGGTGGAGTGGTCACCTTACCGAACCTCGCCGTGCTGCGGGTGAAAATGACGTCTTTACATGGGGGATTTAATCCGTTGGAAATATTCATCCTCCCAGCCCTCCAGGAACTTTCCATCTCTTGCATCCTATACGGACCACTCGAGGTCAACGTCATGCAACCCATCCTCGCTCTGATCCTTCGATCTGAACAGCCTTCGCTGATGGAAAGACTACATGTTCGGTCTGGATTAATGGAACCTGGGAAGCTGACATCGCTTTTGCAATACCTTCCTCTCCTTACCCATCTCAATATCGATTTGCCGCCCGTCGTGGATCTTACGAGGTTAATCTCGACAACAGATATCCTTGTCCCTTCACTCCAAGTCTGCACATTCTACTCAGTCGGAATGCTCGACGATGAGCAGGCACGACTCTGCCGTCAACTTGCCCTCGCACGCTGTGAGGTTCCTGACCAACATCCGACCACTTCTGATCCGAGTCAGGAACTAACCCTCCACGATTTTTCGGTACAATGCGCACTCCACATCGAATTCGATTTCTGTACTCCCGATTCTCAACAACGGATCTTGCACGGATGGACAGAGAGCCAAACGACAACTCTCCTCAAGGCTTATCGCCGATCCCTGATCAATCATCTATACAAGAAAGTGCGACCACCAGATTTACCATCACTACTATCCGGGGACTATTATACCAACATCATACATTCCACTCTGACTCTAATTCACACAACGGATGTCACTCGGGCTGAAGACTTATATGTAAGGATCGATTTCTAGTTCTCCAAGGTTCTCATAACTGAAACTATGCTACAGATGTCTGGAATTCTGCGTACACTTCACCATATCATCAATCACTATCCCTCCAAAACAAAAGACTGGAAAGAGGCCTTTTGTCAGAAATCCGAAACGATTCTCAATCAATGGAACTCCTTAATTGAGACCAGCATCGACCATTTCCACTGGGGGATCGATGGCCGTCGTATATTCTATATACCACGTAACAGTCGTAAGTTCTCTCTTGTCCTCGGTGACTTTTGATGAGTTCCTCGCTCAAGACGTAATGTCTATAGCGTTCCGCAAATCTGCCGATACCATGACCAAAGTTATGACTGAACAATACAGAGGATCGTATATTCGTGAAATTGATCCTCCTTGGCCGTTAGACGATTGGAAATAATGAGGGTTTCATCGTTGAAGTATCCCTACGAAATTGAATCTTATCTATATGCTGGACTATTGTCTTTTGCTTTACTTATTCCTCATGTATTCCATAGGTGGGGTTGTTGCCTACCCTGCGCGTCTGTATCTCCTCGGATTCTCCTGTATATAAGTATAATATGGACATCATCCTTTAACTTAACGTTCGGTGTTCTGGTTTCACATTCACTCCAGGAACCCCATAATCACCTCAAGATACCTATTACACACACGAAATCAGGACACGAAGTCCAGACAATAGAATTATTGCCAGTGGACAAGAAGCGCTCACCTCTCCGGATCCTCATACATCGCAAGGTGTGTGCTATTCTGTAACTCGACCCATTTGATCTTTGGGATATTCTTGAAAAAGGGTGCGTACGAGGGTTCTTGAACGCTATCCCTTGGCGAGCTGATGAGTAAGGTCGGGCAGGAAATCTTATGGAGGATGTTAATGATCGACCAGTCCTTCAACGTTCCTGTGATGTTAAACTCTGAGGTACCAAACCTACGTAGATACTCTCTGTCAGGCTACCGCCATCGGAGGCGTATTTCGAGCGACATACATGGTACTATAGACCGTCGGATTCGCGGCAGCCGCATCGAACGAGTCGACCAAACTCTGGGGCCACGGATCGGTCGTACACACATGCTTGGCGTAAAAGCGCATGACGCCGTCCTGGTACTCCTGTGAGTCCGTTTGGCCCTCCTTTTCCAAGGTCCGCAGACGTGCTACGAAGCCCACAGGGAATGCGTCCAGAAGCGCGTTGGTACCAGCTTGGTATAGCGGAACAGAAGCCGGGGAATTCGCAATGATGAGGCGCCTAAGTCCTTTTGGCGCCCGTGAGGCGGCGTAATGGGCACCAAGCATACCTATCATATAGGGTCGGGTCGGACGATGATCAGCACTCGTTACCATTATTCATTAGATGGCCACACACACACACCTCCCCATGATTGTCCCAGGAGGTCAAAGTTACCGCTTATCCCGAGATGCTCAAGCAGGTTGTCCAGTTCGTCCATGAACAGTCCGGGATTCCAGAATGAGGATGGTTTGTCTCGAATATGGGAGGACGCCCCATTCCCTATCTGGTCATATAAAACAACTGGGATCCTGGTCGTGCCTCAGTACGATCCTCAGATTTTAAATTGAGAAAGCGCGAAGCGGGTGACCCACCCTGCTTCTCCCCAAAGAGCTTCATGTGGTCTGCGCCAAATCATTCTACTCAGTTCATCGATGAAATCCAACATTGTAACAACTCACAGCATATAATGATGGCTCATCCCTGGCCCCCCATGCAACGCAACCAAAGGCGTCTTCCCGCCTGAAGATGGTTCCAAGTCTCCAGTCACTTTGTACCATGTCCGATAGACGTCCTCCCCAACGCGAAATTCAACTGAACTGCCTTGATCCTGTGCCGACATGCTTTGGAAGACCAAGTTGTTGTTCCAGTCTGGAAGATGGTGTGGGAAGGGAGGCAGGAAAACCTTCGTTGGCCTACTTTCTTGCTGAATAATCGGGTCAAGACTTAATAATTTAAGGTCTTGAAGTCGGGAGCACATGGCACCGGACATCCGTTCACAGCACCGAGCACTGTACTATTCAAGAATCAAATCAATCTAATCTCACTGTGTTGAGACTGACAAGTACTGCTCGGAACGTCCAGCTGAAGTGTTTCTTCCCACTCTCAAAGATCTTTCCGCCTCCACTGATCACGACGCTTTAGTGAGTGTACCCGTACAACGGTTGCAGAAGGAAGTTGTGTGTACATTTCCGTTCCCTAATAACATAATCTACATTCGTTCATGTATTTTACATTTCGTTTACGGTGCAAAAAAAAAAAAACCCCTTGGTGTCCTTCATCCAGTCCCTTACTTGCATTTGGCGACAACCTGCTTGCCAGCTGCAGTCGTCGCCTCGACAGCAGACGAGGCGGACGCGATAGCGTCATCAACCGTGGGATCGGTGCTGTAAACGCCGAAATGGCATTCATCAGTCATAATAACCTGACTCCAGTATAAAAACTCGAACTCACGCAGCAGTAGAGCCCAGAGCAGTCGACGCAGCGGTAAGTCCATCCCCCACTTGCGTGCGAGCAGCCGCGGGTGCCTGTTGTCCGGTGATGAGTGCCTTAGCGATGGTCCCCACTCCTGCTTGGGCGCTTTTGATGCCATCGGCGGCAGTTTGGAGTTGAGCCATGGTGTCCGGGTCGCTGATCATAAATACGTCAGAAAAATAATTAAAATTGAAAAATCCAAGTCAAATCGCGAGTACATACCCCTCGGCGGCTGCCATGGCGGTCTTGATGCTTGAAGCCGACTTGCGGAGACCAGCGACGGTCTTGAGACGGGCGATATTACAGCCCAAGTTTCCGATTTGACGCTTCTCGTTCAAATTTGGCTCGCCTGATCAATTACATAGGTCAGCGAGATGTTGGGATGTTTCTGTGTGGCAAAACTAACCGAGAGGAGCTGTGAGCAGGAAGTGTCAGTCAGCGAATGTCTTCGCATCACGATCATTAAGCCATACCAGCAAAGACACAAGACATGAGGAGGGCAAACGCCAAAGTAAAGAAGTATGCGAAGCGAGCCATTGCGAAAAAAAGGGGGATGAAAAGAAGGGTTAAAGAGGTTTGGTTGAACGAAAGATAGAAGTGCAAAAGGGAAACAAGATAGACACCAGGTCTGAGAAGAAGGGTGAAGGATTGATACAAGGATGAGGATACTGCTTCATTTCGCTCAGGCTTTTATAGACTGGTGGTCGCAATTTGCAAAACCAATAGAAGGCTTCCATCCCGGAGGACTGGAGAAGTTCCTATCCCAGAGACTCAATTACTGAAGCGGTTGTCGGGTGACCTCCCTCGAGGTTGTTTCGAGGTACAATCGTACAAGTTGTCGGGACGACACTAAATGGCACTTCTGTCACTTGGCAGACTACAACCCTTTGCATATGTTTCTGAAAATCAACATTTTCTGCGCTGTGTCACGTGGGCGTGTACCTTGCCAATATGAGAGATCAGATAAGATTGCCGGCGATGATTGGGTGATGATCGCTGATAACGCGAACGGGCAATAAGTTGAAAGAAAAGCACTAAAAAAGCACACAAGGTTTTGTATCGAGCTCTGGATAAATTCAATTGAATAAAACATTTTTCTTTAATGGCTCGAGTCCATGTTCTGGGTAAAATCACAGTTGTGCCCGCAAAGAGGTGGACATCTCGGTTGCCTCTGTTTGATCAGGCACTGCCGGCCTATGTGACCCTGAACGAAAACGAAGACATGGAAATTGGGGTTGTTCATGTTGTACATCATCGTTCAGATATCAATTGTTCAATGGGCAAATGGGAGCTGACAGGCAAAATATACAGCCTCAAAAGTAGATGCATGTCAATCAATCTGCACATGGACTATATGACGGTGCATCACGTCGTGCAGATACCTTGATAAATTTCCCCCCTTTTTGATTCGAATTTCGTTGTGCCTCTCAACCGCTGTGAACCTTCGCAACAAAAAAAAAATAACAAAGAAGATCTTCCTGTTGGAGAATGTGATTGAGCGACCAGAATAGGACGCAAAGGCTGGAGAAGGAGGTTGTGTGCATTCCGTTCCCTAATGACATAACTACATTCGTTCATGTATTTTACAGTTCGTTTACAGTGCAAAAAAAAATGTCCCTTGATGTCCGTGATTCAATCCCTTACTTGCAGTTGGCTACAACCTGTTGGCCAGCCTCAGTCGTCGCCTCGACCGCGGATGAGGCAGTGGCGACAGCGCTATCAACCTTGGGATCCGCACTGTGAACACCCAAGATATACCGGTCATTCGTCAGTCATGACATCCTGGCTCCAATATATATAACATAAACTCTCGAACTCACGCAGCGGTAGAACCCAGAGAAGTAGAGGCAGCGGTAAGTCCGTTCTCGACCTGTGTGCGAGCAGCTGCGGGTGCCTTTTGTCCGGTGAGGAGCGCCCTGGCGATGGTTCCTACTCCGGCCTGGGCGCTTGAGATGCCCTGGGCAGCAGTCTGGAGTTGAGCGGTGGTGGCCGAGTCACTGATCCCGAGATCATTAATAAATAAAAAATCGACAAAAAGCGCGAGTACATACCCCTTTGCAGCTGCGATGGCGGACTTGATGCTAGCGGCGGACTTGGCGAGACCAGCGACGGTCTTGAGACGGGCGATGTTGCAAGCCAGGTTTCCGATTTGACGCTTCTCGTTCAAATTTTGCTCGCCTGATCGATTACGTAGGTCAGCGAGACGTTGCAAAAGATTTTCTGTAGCAAAACTAACCGAGAGGAGCTATGAGCAGGAAGTGTCAGTCATTGAATGTCTCCGTATCACGATCATTAAGCCATACCAGCAAAGACACAAGACATGAGGAGGGCGAATGCCAAGGTGAAGAAGTATGCGAAGCGGGCCATTGCAAAAAAAAAAGGGATGAGAAGAAGGGTTAAAGAAGTTTGGTTGAACGAAAGATAGAAGGGCAAAAGGGAAACTAGATAGACACCAGGTCTGAAAAGAAGGACGAAGGATGGATACTAGGATGAGAATGCACCTTCACCTTGCTGAGGCTTTTATAGTAGAACGAAGGTAGTTATTTGGAGAACTAGATAGAAGGCTTCCATCTCGGAGGGCTTGAGAACTGCTATCTCAGAGACTCAAGTGCTGACGGCGTGGTCGGGTGATCGCCTTTGGAGGTCCAACCGTACAAGTTGTCGGGACGACACTAACACGTCTGTCAGATTAATCATTAATGATATTATGATATTAATAATGCTCAAGGGATTTTCAGTGAATATGGGAGCTGACTAGGAGAAGGTTCTTGGCAATCACCAAAAGCACAGCCTTTTTGGCGCCTCGGAAGCAGATAGCAGAGGTAGCTTGCTCGGGTGGAGTCTCTACCATGTCAAGCAACTTTCAAAGTGGACTGTCGTGTGTATGACGCTGCATCACGTCGTGCAGATACCTTGATTCTTTCCTCCTCTTATAAATGATCTCATCACTCTATATAATTAACTAGAAGAAGCCCTTCATCGATTTTAGTAATTCGTTCTCCAATTTCCGTGCTACATGGCTGAATATATTGTTGTTTTCTCAGGATGTCGATCCTGAAATGCTTCTGCGATAAAGTCATGGTCTATTTTTAGGCGCCCGTCCCGCCATTTCTCTATCTAGAGGGCCATATGATAAAAAGTATCATGGGGCATTCAAAGACCACGGGCCCCCACAGACGTCGTCTCTGAGCACAGCTCGCTGCAGGTCTACTAAGGCATTACACACTCATATCCTGGTATAAGTACTCGGGATAACTCTACATGTACAACTCACGCCGGCTTAGACAAGGAAGACGTAGTTACTATGTGCCAAAAAATGTCAAAGATTGGAAATACGTGGGTGTAGGAAGCTGTAGGTCTGGGCGCCGTAGCCGTAGCCAGGGCGTACTGTGTTCCAAACACCCCAAATCACGAATATTCACGGTGATGTTAGGCCGAGTGTAACCGGGTTTTAATTCGGTGCACAATTACACGCACGAAGAAGAGAAAGATCTTCTAAACGGGATGGAATAAATGAGTGACGCACAGGTATAACCTTCTCCCTTGCGAATTTTGGAAGGCACTTGATATCTCGAAGAAGGCTCGAATGAAAGGGAAAGTATTGATCACACTCAACACCTATCCGCCGGGTCCCAAGGGAAAAGTTGTCAAGGCAAAGTATCTGGCAGAAAAAAAGAAAGGAAGGAAGATTGTTCGTCGACCAAGAACAATCAATCCCATGAATATCTCCTTCAACGTCTTGCATAAGCTTCTTTTTCATGGCATCGGATGACATGCGAACTTGAAATACACAAAGAAGACGACATCAACGGAGTAATAAGTGAAGGAAAGAATTCTGCGTGGTCAAGTATGAGAACAGAGCTCGATAATTGTCGGCTGTGTCGAGTCCCGGGAAAGCACCACAGACTTGCGAGATGAGGGTTCCCGAGGAACACAATAGTGCGACGTGTTGTAAATGAATATGATGGAGTTTCGTGGTTCGACGAGATCCTCCGGGGAAATTCAGGCAACTGGTTCTGCCTGGTCTGTCCGCCCTTCCACGATATCTCGTTGATAGCCAGCACCCAGGGAATCACCGTAATCGACGCAGAATCGACGCAGGTTTCTGACCGGATTGAGGGTATCGTGAAGAGCTGGCATAGGTGTAGTTGCAACTTGAACATGGTCTTGGAGGCGTCCACAGCTTCGACTGCGAACGAGTTGGCGGCAGAGGTCGACCTCAACATCATCCAACAACCGATCCGCAATGAACGAACAGACTTGAAGCAAAGGCACTACAACATCCCCCGTCGATATCAATCTTTTGATATTCTCTTTGAGCGGGAGATCGACGCGAAGACTTGTGAGGAGAGGAGCATGATACAAAAGAGTGGTCAACATCTCCGGGTCCTCCATCGAATGGGAATGTATGTGTAGTCTTTCCAGAGAGGGCATCCCCGACCGAACGAGCAGATTGACCACTAACAACGTGATGGTAGCATTGACATCCATGCGGACCATTGAAAATGTCGTGATCAGTGGAGATGGAAGGGTCTCTGAGAGTCGGAAGAACCAACGATTGCAAAGGATACGGCTGGCCGTTCCAAGGAGTGATCGTCAGTTTCAACACGGTGAGATTTCTTATTGTGGTCCACCCTGTGCGTTCGACACGAGCGCGGACAGGCGCTCAAGAATTTGCAATGAAGCAAATCGAGCCAGGTTTTTGTCGTCATACTGGGAAGGTGAAAATATGATTGCAGGGCTCCCTTCGACGAAGATGATTTCACGAAGCCGTGGGGCGAGGAAAAGCATCCCAATGTTTACCGAGGGACGACCAAGAATGTACGGAACCGACAGTATTAGTGATTCCAATCGGGGGAAACATTTATTGTTTTCCAAAAGCTTGCCTTCCCGCATGTTCAAAATGGCCGTTTTCAATTTGGTCAAAGTGGGATGCTAACAAACAAATCACTGGGTTCCAGGGCCGGAAGAATTGGGAGGAACGACTGACAATGTGAAAGTCCAGTAATTCTTCTCTGCAGCGTCATCCCAAGATCTCTGAGAGGAATGCGAGGAAGGGTAGTGTTCTGGAGCTAGGCTGGTCCAGACAAATAGTGGGGATATGGTTCCAAAATCGCGGATTAGAAAGTGCGATGATTCTCCATCTTCTGCAGACCTGCGATTGTGCCCGTGGAATGGAGGATACCCTGCGGATAAAATCAGGAGTATGGATTTCCCCATCTTCACAATCCGATATTGAGAACGCGAAGATAACTTTCTATGTACGATCTCGACTGGGACACGTCGAAAGGGCGACAAGGCGTTTTAGTATTTGGCGAGGGTTGGGCGAGGGTATTGTTGACCTTGTCGAGGCGAATCTTGTCCAGCTTACATCGTCGCGATTCTGGCGCTAAGTCGTTCGGCTTCAGCTTCTGCTTGGGATATCGTTTCCAAGACAGAGAAAATTTCTGTTTCTGTTGGCCGTTCATTGGAATGAAGTAAATGTTGATTCGGTGATGACGGAAGACCTAATTTTGTCAGGATCTCGGATCGTCTTCTGAGGCTTTCCTCGAAAAGTGTAGTTTTTTTAAAAAAAGGCGAGAAGTTTGAGAGATGATGCCAAAGTTGATTTAAAAACATCGACACGTTGACAAAAAGGTCATTGAAAACTCAGCACGTGATACATAGTGTCCAGCTTTAAAAAGTGACGTACACTGAGCAGGAGCTCTAACCTCCCTGGTCATCAGCAAACCCAGACCAAACTCTTGCATTGTCCAATCCATCGCAAATCAAGCTCGAGATTGTCCATTTCCATCGAAAAAAAGAGGCATCATGCTGACCGAAACGCCTCCACCGTCTCCCAAACCTTCCTCAACCCGTCAAACGAGAAGACGCCTCTCCATTCATCCCGAACATCATGCAAAGTGATTTGTTCTCCTGTTTCGTCGCCATCCACCGGCCCACCTCCTCCTTCTCGAACAAGTCGTTTATATCCCTTCGCCGGCTCATCGTCATCAAGAACGGAATCCGAAGGCTGGTCTTCGTCCGTATATCCACAAGGTTCACCATCGTTCGCACCTGAACAGTGATCTGAATCCGAGCAGAGAGAGGATCTGGAAGAAGAAGAGGGTAGATAGAGGTCGCGGGTGTTGAATCGGAACGTTGGAATGGGGTCGAGTTCACGTTCGACCCGGACGTCTTCATCGGACTTGGATACCGACTGCGAGGCGGGCTCGGCGGCGTTCTTGTCGGGTGGCACTTCGACATCGACATCCACGCGTTCGTCCTCATTCCTTAAGTCCACGTCGTCTACCTGGCGGGGACGGCTCTGGCTCCGGTTCCTCTTCCGACTCACGCTCCTCTTGCGACTACGACTTCTTTTCCTCCCAATTCCACCTTTCCCAAAGTGGTGGTCGTCACCATGATCGTCAAGCCGAACTCCAACGTCCATCAGGCGCATCCACAACAGATGCAGAGAAGTATATGGACGCTCGTGTTCATGGTTCAGCGACTCCCGCAGCTCCTCGATAGGCAGCCCGCCGGCCGACGAGGCCAGACACAAATACCCCGTTGCGATAGCCATAGCGTCTTCCCGTCGTTCTCGTGGTGACTGAATTTCGATCTGAATATTGGCACGCCTTCGTCGTCTTCGTCGACGTGATCCATGGATCAAACAACGCTCCGCCCTCCTTCTGCTTCTGCTCCTCGATTTGCCGTCGACGACTATACGTTCCCCTTCCTTCCTAGTCGTACTCCTGGCCCTGCTCCGGGATCTCGCCTTTCTCGTTCGTTCAACCCCTGGACTGTGATCACCGACACCCCCTACATCCTCCTCACCACTCTCTCGCCCCTGCGCACCCTCTTCCTCCTCCTCCTCCTCCCCCTCCGGCATATTCATCCACCCCCGCATCCACGTCCACGCCTGATGCATTTGGGCATGATCCAAAACAGTCGTTCCATCCACATAGCCAGACCCACCGAACGGCCGTCCAGCACCTGTTTCCCCTTTCAACACCCGCTCCGATGACGAGGACGATATTGGTGGTGGCAATGTGAGAATCAGTTCCCGCTCAAGATCCTCTCGCCGACCTTTGCGCCCGCGTTCCCCTCCACTCGCGGCAGAAGTCGATATTGGTGTTGAGGTTAGATGGGGTGGTGAGGTCGGTGGGTTTCCCCCATCGGTTTCTTGAACCTGAACGACATCAATGAACGCCTCCTCATCGCCGTCCTCCTCGTCTGACAGAACACGCAACACAATTTGTCGTAATCTCTTTATCCCCGTGTCATCCTCATCGAGGCCAGGAGAATTTCGGTTTGCCACACCCTCCACCGCAGGAACATCCCAGAAACTTTCATCCTCGGTGTCATAGTCATCCAAAAATCCGACGTATACGCCAGCACCAACGTACTGGGCACACTTCTTGTCCGCTTTAGCAGGAACGCCTCGGAAAGAAGCCACAGCCAATCGCGCCGGCAACGAACGTGCAACCTCCTCTGTCGCTTGTCCATCGGCGGGGGTCTGTGACCGTGGTTCACCGTGGATAGGAAAAGGGAGCGCAAACGTGGGCCTTCTTCTTTTCGACCTAGTCTCCACCGCAGGAAGGGGGACAAAAGATGGAATAGCTGCAGGCACAAGCGGGACGTCCTGCGCAGGTGTGCGTACGGGAGTTAATCCTAGAACATCGGCCTTGCTCGTCCATGGAGACCCCGACCCATCCTGTGCTTTCCCTCTGCCTCTCCACCTGCCTCCCTCCCCCTCGCTGTCCGATCCTGATTCAGAAGAACTAGACACAAATGGGGATTCCGCGAGAGCAGCAGCACTCCGTAACGGTGTCTTACCAGGTTTACGGAGCGACGAGCGCAGGGGTGTACCAGGCCTCGATGATGGTGTTGGTACCTGGGCTGGAGAGCCAGTTCGGGCGGTGGTGAGCGATGGAGTCGAAGCTGAAGGAACGGAACCAGGACCAGGTACTGAGTCGGACAGAGGGAGAGGAGGGATTTGTTTCGATACTTTTCTTCGGGGCAGATTCGGGCCGAGTGGACTTGGGCTTGAATAGGGGCGTCGGTCCGGACGAGGAGTCAGAGCAGGAGGGGTGGCCAAGACACTGGATTTGGGAGCGTCAGTGGTACCATGCTGAGCAGCAAGCGGAGGCGGGGGACTGGGAGAGCTGAGAAGGGTGGAAATAGATGGATCGGGCGCAGATGGGGATGAAAGAGTAGAAATAGCAGATGATTCTAGCTTAGCCGAAGCAACGTTTCTGTCAACGATACTTGAGCCGGAGGGGATAGTGGCCGGTATCGAACCGACGACGGGGTGTGGTGGTGGTGTAGTTGGACCATGCTCGGGTGACTGCGACCTTCCCGAAAAGTCCTGAGTATTGGTGAACGGGGTCAACGTCAGATCCGGTGTCAAGGTTGCTTGGGCCTTCAGCGCAACGTTCTTTTGCTTGACCCTCCTCGGTAGGTGATTCCGATGTGGTTGCACAAACCCTCTTGAACTCATCTTAGCCTCACTATCGTCCCCCTGTCCTGTTTGACCACCTCCGACTCCGAATCCTTTCGAGAGTCCGTCACGATGAGAAATAGAGTGACTAATCGGTTGTGCATGGAGGTTGGGCGAAGGGAAAGTCATGTTTTGGGGCTGCGGTCTACTCAATGGCGTTGTAGGAGTATCTATGGGAGTGGAAAAAGTGGATACTATTGGAGTCGTTGTGTCGCGAGGTTCGAAGACCGTGCATGTCGGTATTGTTGGAGGATTTTCTTCACCTACTTCAAGATCCCCTTTTAACAAGTGGGATATGGGATAAGGGGAGATGAGGGTAGAGGTCGAAGCCGAAGCTGGGGAAGGTGAAGGTGAAGAAGGGTCGAAATGAGCAGTAACTTTCGATGTAAAAGGTTCAGACATAGTGATGATTCTGGCACTGCGTACAAGATTAGGCTTGGATTAGGCTGGATCAACATTTCGTCATGTGTGAGCTCACAATAAGGTAAGTGAACAATGCGTCTATAATCGTGGTTGGTGTCGTCTATTGTCTATGCTGAGTCGTTTGAGATGCGCCCGAGAAATGATGCTGTAGGGTGTGGAGGGAAACGTGCTCTACGCCAAATGTCTCGTGCTCTGCCGTAGTGTCTTGGATTTGGGCGGACTGATACCCGGCCTCCTATCTAGGAAATTGACGCGAGCAGATCAAGAGCAGATTAGAATTTGGATCCGGTTTACTGAAGGACTTTGGAAAGGGGTGAGGTCGATTGCAGAGAATAGGCGACGAGATGGTTGAACCCGCAAATCTGTGTTTACTGGACGACTAGATAAATCTGAGAAAGTGATCCAACACATAAAAGATGGATTTCTGGAGCGCACCTGTACTTGTTGGAAGTATCCTACTCCAAGATGCGTCCCCGTAGGCGGTTGTTCGTTAGAATTGGGAAGTAGTGGTGTCGTTGAGGGTTACGAGGCCTAAACTGATCATCTACGTCTTGGTTCCACTTGCAACGCGCAAGCCATGATGCATGTGGAGCTAGGAAGGGAGAGGAATTCCGAAGGGAGGCTTTAGGAGAGTCAACGCCGGTAGTGCTGTTAACATGAAAAAAACGTGAATGAGGCTCGGCTGGTCGATGCTCGGCATCAGTTCCCCCAAAAAGATAAGCAAGTCCGATAAGATAGGATAAGATAAGATAACGAAACTCAGTGCTTCCAACTTCAAGCTTGTTTCGAGCATAGCTCGAGTATGGTCATGGACGGTCAAAATTAGAATGAGGACATTGAATGTATCTGCGCATACAATTTGTATATGCCCCCAATTTTTGAAGTATTGGTCGACTCGTGGATCCGCCGAAGCTTTGACGGCTTGGAAAGTGTTTCCACGTTTAACGAGCTGGATATATGCGCATATAGTCACTAGTTTTCCAATTTTCACCGCGGTGAAGACAAAAGGACGAGAATTCGGTACCTCAATTAATGTCACTGAGTCACTGGACTTGGTTTTAGTTCTAGGTTCCTTCACAATCCTCTTGTGCGGTAGAGCATTGTCACTTTCAATTAGAACCGACGAAATGAAGTTCGGATACTTTCCGAGTTTTACATGGACAGAGCGATGATAGTTCAAAGGCTGCGTCAAGGCAGTATAACGACGAGGAGGTCCGAGATGGGAGTCAGAAGCAAGAAGGAAAGAACGGATACAGCAGTGACCAAATCTTGAGGGCCAAAATTCGGCAACTTCCGGCCGCCTCGGTGCCAGCAACTGAGAGTTTCTCTTTGGCCAATATGCACTGATGTACTCTATAACATGTCTAGATCTAATCCTAAGTCAGAATCCAACTGGAGACTGGTCAAACTCAAAGAAGCCTCCGCTTCGTTATCCCTGTGACTGGGACCATATCTTAGGCTTTGTAAGTTCATAATCATGCGACAGCACTAAGTTGAACAATAATTTAGCAAACACTTCTTCGTCCCGGCGAGTGATTGATCGATGCAACTTACACATATTGATTGAATTGTCATTGGCCATCTGGAAGGAAAAGACAATTCAAATGAGCACTACCGAACACCGACGTACACCGTCGGCCTGGCACATACCCGAATATTAAATGAGCTACGCCAACTTGTTTAACCAGGGAATGAGGAACAACGGCCGCGAACATGGCTTCATGTTGGTGGCCCCCATAGAAAGAACACCAGTTTAGCTTGGAGCCTCAATTTAGGATAATATTATACGTACCACACATAACAGCCATAATCCAGATACCATCGCGCGCGACAACTCTCACAACAGGCGCCTCCAAACCGGTTAGAGACAAACGCGTATACCGGAATCCCGTCAGAGCCCCCAGCGAAAGATGAGTGACCCAGACAGATATACTGCGACCAAAATTCGTGGCTCAGCGATGAAAAGTCGAGGGGTCGGATGATTCCTTACCAGAAATACGCCACTGCAGGGTGAGTGCCTGTGATGTTGCAGAGCCCATCGTACGTCACATCCCAAACAGTCCTTGGGCTAAAAACCACGACAACCCCAATCTGAGAAAATAACAAGAGCAACAAAAATATCCCTATTCGCCGGCTCTTCTGATAGAGTGCGTAGACTATGGTATCCGCCGCGTGTCTCAGTGATCAAGAGTATTTTAAGGTATTTCGTGACTCACCTCTCAGACTGAGTACGATATCCAGTCCCACCATCAACGAACACGAAACAGTCATCTGGATCCCAACCCAGATTTTGCACCTCCTTTCGGTCACATCACCGTTAGAAAATGGCCCGAAGAGTATGTAGAGGTGGACACTTGAATCATTCTAGTATTAAACCAAATAAAATCAAGAGGGCGTCTGGAGAGCCTACCTCTGCGCTATAATGGCTACATACCGACACCATTGGTAAATAAACCTGACAGTTGTGAAAGGCCTCCTAAGCATGATAGTTTATCACCCATTAATCGAGCTCTATAACAAAGATCAGAAGTAGTTGAGCCACATGAGACAGTTGATGACTTACGTACATTACGTGTCACCTATTAAGTAGTAACTAGCGTGTGACACGGGCCCACCTAGAGTAGGTGACGCTGTAGTAAAGTCCCGTGTGACACGGGCCACCTTCATGAAGGTGGGTG
>JAIFHD010010474.1:0-44431 GCA_019721455.1 Psilocybe mexicana | reverse complement strand
CTCTCTCTCTACAATCTGTGCGACACCCAGCCAGCAAAAGAGATTTTCGGCTGTGAACGGTCGAAAGATACTTCTAGGCATAAAAAATTGAATATTGATGGTGCAAATTCCTATTTACAGCTTCGAGTTTCTAACACTTTCTAACATCATTTTTGCGCACCAGTACTGATCGATGTTAGTAACATGTTAATAACATGTTATTAACGTGACTTTCTAACACCTGTTAGGAAGTCGTGACTTTCTACCCGTACCCTAATCCACATGGATGAAAACCGTTGGTTTGGGGTTGGAGTGTGTCCAGGTTCATTACATTCTACATGGGTGGGTAAGGAGATTGGTGGTTCAGAGGGTTCGTTCAACCAGTCCAATATTTCCTGGAGAATCGCAGTTCGTGTGTTCGGGTGACATTTGGGGGGGTCGAAACGTTCCCCAGAGTTATATAGAGCTCCTGTGGCGACTTTCGAGTAAAGTATCTCAAGACCTAATAATTTCTGAGATCAATGTTTCTGGAAATCCTTCGTGTCCAGACCTTTATCTAGCCCAACCACTGGGTCGGTCTTCGTTTCGATGTTATTGAAGACGCCGCCTTTGACAACTATATGGCTGCTGTTGGAGAACATGGGGTATTAAAGAGGATATTCGAGGACTACGTGCCGGCTAATGCGATCTCTGAGAAGGAAAACAGTTGGCCATAGCAGTGGAAGACAAGTGGAAGATGCAAGGAAGATGTCCGTGGTCATGGATCGGAAGAATCTTTGTCGCGTAAATTACGTAAACTTACCACATTTGCTACAGTCACGTGAGTCTCCGACTTGTTGAAAATCTTGTCGAAAATTGAAATCCTTGATCTTCTGGGGGCTCATTCAACGATGACATCGTCCTCCGTTTATCAGATCATATTTACTGCATCAACGACTCAGGTATTTTTATGGTAGTCCGGATTGCCGGATTGGAGTCAGTATTAACCGAACTCCTCTAAGAAATTCTCGCTCCTCTGTGTTCAAATTCCCTCTTTCGCTACTGTATTTGTGGCCAGTGGTCAAAGTTGTCAAATTATGGTTGAATGGTGTAAAACTGAATTCAAAAAGAGGACAGATAGAGAAGTTGATGTGTAAGTTAGCGCCAACGGTAATCGCGCCCTAATGTTGTCCCAATTAGTCACATAATGGGACAACACCATGCCACATTGTGAGAAATTTTGCCACTGCCACCTTTGTTCATGATCCAAACCTCCACCAGTTCGATTTTTGTCCATGGTCCCGTCTCTTCCGCTGGATGTTCTTCTATCAATTATCGAGCTCGACAAAGGAGATGAGACAGCGCTCAAAGCATGGGCATTGGTTTCTCGACAGCTTCTTCCTTTCGCCCGCTTACATCTATTTCGAACAATCGACATGAGAAGATATCCTGGCATATCCGGGGAGAGACTTTTTGTCCGCCTTTACCACTTCATCTCCAACAACCCTCACATTGGTCCGTTCGTTCGCAATCTTCACTTCTTCGAGGTCGACGCGCTGCATCCATACATGACGCTGTCATGCGAACACCGCGACTTTCCAAAGCTCCTCAAACTCTTGCCTGGGCTGCAGGGCTTTGGTTTACACTTCAAAGAGGTTACATCTTGGCAGGATCGTAGTCGTACTTTCGTGACGGCAATGGAGGAGCTCATGCAGAGGCCGATGTTCAAGGAATTACACCTCTCTGAAATTATTCGGGTTCCGATCTCTCTTCTGAATCGTTGTTCCTCGCTCAAGAAATTGCATCTAAATGTCGTCACGTTCATCAATCCACAGGATTCTCTCAGATTCGACAGCTCTAGAAAGGTTCAAAGACTCGCAGCATCCCGAGAGGCCACACCACCACCACCAGAACTCTGTTCGATTTACCTAGAAGAGGCATCCTTCTCGGCAACAGATGTCGAGATCTTCGACTGGACCTCGCCATTATTCCTCGTCAGTTTCGCGAAGCTCAAATCTCTCAACGTAGATATCGAGTGCGAGGATTTTGACCGCCTCTGGAAAGCAATCCATAGTGTTCGCGCGAGCCTCACCCGATTGAAGCTTGGCCAAACTAGACGCGCGCTAGGACACAGCATTTATACATCAAACTCGTTCCTCCACCCCAGTAAGTTCCATTTTGCGAGTTATATTATTAAAATCCTGAAGATCATATCATTTGACGACTTTCGATTTTTTTTTTCGCATAGCCGGTGACCCCAGTGCTGAAAACCATCTCGACATTGCTACACTGCGCCCACTTACCCATCTCAACCACCTCACTATCGTGATATCATTCCCCAACACTAAAAGCAATTCCCTATGTGAAAGAATTATCTCAGAGTGGTGTACGCTGTTGAATACCGCCCCCAAAACACTCCAATGGATATCGATCACCCTCAACTTCGCCTTCTTTGAGAAAAAAGGATTGAAGACGATCCTTGAATCTAGTACCCCCGGCCATCGTTCCTTGTCCGATACGAAGGGCAAAGGGAGCCCCAATATTCTTGCGCATCTGGACAAACAACTTGCCGATTCGGCCTTGTTACCCGCTCTGACCGGCGTTGGGATCACGGTTCAAAGACCTAATGCCAACATTGGACCTCTCCCAAGATTGTGGGAAGATAAAGATAATGAATACCCACCAAGCCCAATGAAACGAGAGATTTTGCGAATATCAGTCTTGAGGATGATGAAGCTTACAAGGAGAAGGTTCGAGACGACGGTTGGGTCCGAAATGTCTAGTTTTTCTGTCTCTGTCATATAATGATCTAGGTGGGTATCTGCACCCCTAATATTCCCAAGTAATCGTTGCTTTCCCCAAATAATACAATCCAAAAGATATTAGACCTTCGGTTGTTCTCCGAATCTGAACCGGACTCTCCAAGAGTTATCCATAGCGGTTCCTGCTTGGAGTTTGTCGGTGAAAAATATGTAGTGGATAACGAGGATGAACAAAGGTCTCACAGACGATCAAGTTTAATTGAATGCTAAACGGGCGTTAACATCGACTCTTGAGCGCTTGGGGGTTTACTCACTGGAAGATGGAAGAAAGTCAATTCAGCTCGATCATCAAGAGGGGCTGATCATGATGGCCATGACTATTATTACTGTCCACATTGCGTTGGCCGTGCGTAGGCATTGACTCTTGGGATTGCACTGCCAGTGTGGACCTGAAGTCCGCAATCAAACCACAAGCGACTTGAAGCAGAGGTTGGTCGATCATCATGGACACTCTCGGCGGTTTAGACAACAAGAACAGTCACGCTGCGTGGGTAGAGATACACATGCTGATTCCGAGTTGCAGATGGAATATCAGTTGCACCCCTTGTTTGACATAACGATTGGAGAAACATACCCGTCTGTATGGCGAGAAATTACTGAGGTTCTTGGTCAGCCATTACTTCTCCGAGTTTGTATCGTCCCCGCTCAGCTAGATGTTTAAATTGGACATGGAATCTGGAGAAACTGGATGATTGGGTTTACCCTGCCATGTCAAGCTGATCCTAATCTGCGCCTTGAATGGCCAGTCCTTCGAGAGAAGGCTCTACATGGGGCGAATTAGCTTCGAAAAATGACCGAGAGGAGCCGAGAAGTCCCAACCCCTGGAGGGTTCAGTATGTGTTTCACATATTTGCCATTTTGCCCGAAAAGTTGAACAGGTCGAATGGTGGGCTTAAGAGCGTTGGATGATGGATGGAATATTAGTTTGAGTCTACCAAATGATGTTTCTGGTTGGAAAGGTTGGTTCAAGCGCTCACGTTGAACAAGTCGAGGCTTCACCTCAGCTTTTCGAGGAGACTTTCCACGGAGAGTTGCATAAAAATGGAAGATTGATGGGGAGTGATAGCCACTGATTGGACACAAATCCGAGGACAAAACAAGGCAGCCGAAACGAAAAAATGATGGCCTGATGGGTTTATCAATATTCCTCGTGAATGGAGGGGGTTGACGAGAGCAGCTGTCGTTAAGAACGAGTTTGGGACCGTTCGTGGTTCTTTTTTCCCCCGGGTGTCTTTCAACTACATTCTTGGATGGTGCGACCGTCCCAATAACAGCTTTTTTCTCTGCTGGTCAAAGGTACGTTTGTCGCTGGCTCTCGATGGGAACCGTACACTTTTGCTGACCTGGGGTTTCCACATTCAAGAGCGGCGTCGAGTCCTGATCAGATGGCTTTGTCGGTTTCGGGCTTTCCTGAACCGTCGCGTCAGTCTGCTTCACCAAACGAGATAATCAGCGGGGACAGCATTCAAGATGGGTTCACAAAGACCACTCTCATGAACAGTCCTCGCCTTCGAGGTCTTTTCGGTGCCACCAATGGGCCCACCAAGAAATCAGACTCAAAGAATCAATCTACGTCGAGTAAACTCGAAACGGAAGGTGATTCGAACCAATACCCTGTTAATAATACCACACCGCCCACTACTCCATCCTTGTCATTCCCTTCGTCCTCGTTCGAACCACGATCCCAAGAGGAGTACGAACTCGAGCTCCAGCTTCCGACGAATCCACCAATGGACCACCCTAAGCCAGGTGGTCCAAAACGAGCGCAACTTCCCCCACTGCCTCGGAAAATAACACCCTCACCAGTTCGTTTGAGTCCCAATCTTGCCAGGTTGGAGATCGGAGGGGCATGGACTCGACCACCACAGGCATCGTACACTCATTCTAAGCCACCGCCACCTTCCGTTGTTGTTCAGGAATGGGGAACGACGGGCGCGGAACCATCTTCGTCATCAGTTCCGCCATCTCGTCCTCTGCCATCTGTACCAGCGGGCCACAGCAATGACTCGGGGAATCTACTACAAAACGCAGTTGCAGGACCGTCTCGACTACCTAGCGCCCCCACTGTGCCCATGGCTACTGCAGGACCCTCTAGAAACCCCAACGGCTTTGCGAGTTCGTCGAACCATATCAATGTGGTCGCAGGATCTTCGAAGCATCCGAATGCGCTGATGTCTTCATCTCTTCCTTCGCCTACAATGCCCGCTTCACCTCCTCCATCAAAGGTCCTTATCACCCAAACGACACCTCAACCAGGTCATAAATCCAATTCCCCCTCTGTGTCCATGAGGTATCAGCCCCTTGTCGCAGACCTAGCCGCATCTTCGTCGGACGTCACCCCAAACACTTTCGCCAACATGTCGAGTCCTATCAGACCTTTGCCCCGTATACCCCCGACAACGTCTACCTCGGCTGTCCAACCCCCTGATTCGTCCCGCTATTACCCCTCTCCTGCTAAAGTAAAACGTCCTAAGACGAGTCCCAGCTCGATCACCGGATTCTCGATACCAAGTGGCAGCAAGACTGCAGCACCTGCATCATTCTCGCGATCTCCTTTTGACAACATCACAACCACATGGGTGCGGCATACAGATTGGAACGCGCAGAGGGCAAACAGTCCTCCCTTACCGATAAGCAATGGCAAAGGCCTTCCCCGCACTCGATCCCATTCTCGAACGAGACGAGATAGATCGTTGGATTCTTCGAACACCCGGGCCACGATAGCGCGTCTCAATGCATCGTCATTGCCACCCACAGGTGGTTCCACCTGGGTGCGAGACCCGTATCGAGGTCCCCTGAAACGAATGCCATCCCCGACGATCGGAGGTTCTCGACCTCTGCCCAAGAAAGCAGCAACGCTGGACCATATACCACTTGGCAGCAAACCGTTGCAAATCTTGACGTCGAATATGAACCCGACTGCAGCCTCGAAGGTGTTTAGCCCAATAGTGACTGGGAAACGTTCGCAGCCTCCTTCTCCACCGACTGGCCCGGTCAAGCAGAGGATAAAACCGACACCATCGCCTGTTGCTTCTCCAACTATCCATGCCCCAACACCCAATCACTCGTCGCGTACGCTACCTGCCTTGCTTACTGACGTGCTTGTCCAGCCTCCTTCAGAGGCAGCAGAACAAGAGGCGCGAGGGGATCAACTGAGTTTGTACGAGTCCCAGTCCATGTTGGAATCCCCCCTGCATTCCCATCCAATAGATATCCTGAACGACAGCGATTCACTTCTTTACCCCCCTATTTCACCCATTACCGCTGATTCACCTATTGAGGTCTTTATTGACGACCAGGACCTCTCCACCATATCCCGCGATCATTCGCCGATTCGGTATGCCCGCCCTGATTCACGGGGTAACCTCAGTACCAGCTCTGACGAAGACGACTTTGAGAGCTCCTCCTCCTCGTCGTCGTCTTCTCGCAGTAGTTCGCCAAACCGGAGAAGAAGGACAGAACAGCTTCGATCGTACAGAAACAGTTATCGGCCCCATTACGATGGACGGAGCTCGCCTCCTCAGATACCTTTCCGGACAGAAAAAAGCACACCTCCACCACCTGAGCAAGCGTCAGAAGAGCGTCCCAAGAAGAAAAAAGAGTCCCGCAACGTGCGTTCCTACTTTGGCGGCACGGTGTCAGCACCAGGCACCAGGTCTTCTTCTCCCGAACGCAAATCCCGCTCTCGGCAGCCACGGAGGCTGGCCGAGGCTGTATCGAGCGCATTGGAGGATGTGAGGAATCGCGGACGTGGGGCAAGCACCTCGCCGAAGAGGAAGTCGGCCAAGGCTCCCATAATCACCGCTCCTTCCACTGTTCCAACTTCAGTCCTGGAATCATCACCCGTTGTCGAGGAGTCTGAGGTGTTGGATATTAGGCTGCCGTCGTTATCGAGGAGGGCAACCATGGAGACGACGAGCAGCTCGGCGTCTGAGAACGTCGGGGGTAGTACTGGTGGATCAGGCAGATGGTCGAATGCTGCTGGTTGGGCTAGGGTGATCTCGAAGAAGCGGACGGAGGGGGGACATAGCAGCAGTGGGAGCTTGAGCACTCCGTACCTCACCAGCAATTTGGTGACAGCAGTTGAGCTGGAAGGCGCAGAGACACCGTACATGTGGGTATCGGCCAGCAAACCTCCCGTCACGCCGGCCCCCTTTATTCCACCACCACCACCGTCTCTCCATCATCATCGTCGAACAGACTCGCTGAACCTAGAAGACTATCAAGTCGCTGCTGGTAGTCGCCAACAATTGGATATCGAAGTTGACAAGCACGGCATCACATGTGGCCTTGCGTTGGGTGGTGGAGGAGGAGGGGGAGGAGCAGGAGCAGGAGGCAAAGCGAAACTCTCAGACCCGACGATAACGTCCACCGTATCCACCTCAAGACCCGCTTCTTCTTCCATCACCACCACCTTTTCAAGCTTCAGCCTCACGGGAAGAAACAACAAGAAGAAGCGCACGACGAGTGTGGCGGTGCCCACCCCAAGCTCAGCTTCCGCGGCAGAGGAGTCCTTTGCCTCTCATATGGAAAAAGATGCCAGTTCGTACCGGACACGCAAGCCCAGCGAAAAATCGTACCCGTCTGAAAGCGACCTTCCGGCTGTTGTGGCACGTAGGATTTTGCGCAGCGTTGATCAGGACGGAGATGTGCATGAACATGAAGAGGAGACCGCTGTTGTTGACATTATCCCCCACCTGAGAAACCTCAAGGCGAGCAAGGGTTGATCGTTGAGCTGTAGGATGGATGGGGAGGGTCAGTGTGTTGCCAGCTATGCTATCGTCTTTTCTTCTTTTTTCTCTCTTTCTCTCTCCTTTTTTTGGGTTTTTTTTTTTTTTTTTTTTTTTTTTTTTTTTTGATTTGCTTTAGTTATGTCTGTGTTGTCGTTTACCTACTGTAGTGTTGCATCATATCTTTGAACATCATAATTTATTACCTTCATCTTGATTTTTTTCCCCTTCGCATTTTACACTTTTAAAACTGGGTCAACGCAACATGTCAACATGTGGTTAAGGTGTTCCAAATTGAACAAATGATTATAAATAAGTAGAGGTGAGTCGCTTCCGCCCATCCAAGTTAGAATTAGAACGCCAATCAGAAATTTGGAGGTTTTTACAGAATGGTAAGTAAGGGGGAGTACTCACCTTTGGGGGTCGCGGAACGGAAATCCCGGGGTTGTCGGGTATTCAACAACTCATCGCGAAGTTCGAACAAAAAAAAAAGGATCATCGATCAGTCTACAGAGCATGATCGACAATCATTCTTCCCCGAGTCGTGATCATGACTGGGTCGTGGATGGATTGGGATTGGTATCCATATTATTCAAGGTTTGATATCTTGATAGTGGATGTCAAGCCCGCATTGGCAGTGCATGTACGTAGGTATTGTGATGCTCACGCACAGTCAACGCAACGTGAGCAATAACAGGCGTGGGGCCGTCGGCCCCTCTCGATGATCATTCTCCCACCTATACTTAGCGCTTCCCCCCATCCACATATTTAGCTCTGTCATCCACAATTCAGATCACTCGCAGCGCTGCCATCAAATGGTGACGCCCACTGTAAGTATTTGTTGATGTTCACAGTGCTCCACAATGAGAGCGCGGATGTATACTTGGAGAAACGCCGTCGTCGGATGTCTTTTGCACACCGCAATTGATGATCATGATTTTGAAGATCATACCTACCTACGGCGGCAAGTTTTTTTTGTGTTCTCGCAACTTTTTCAGGGAACATGTGCATCGGTAAAAAACCAGACCCGGACAACCATGGTACTGATGATCTATACATAGAAACATGTCGGCCCCGGTAATGCCGTAGCGCCCGCCATCACAAATATTAGCTACGATCTCTGATACCAGCCTTTGCCAGGTCAACGTCAGAGTACCTGATATACTGGGTTCGCAACTCTTCGGGCGCACGGGTGGAGGTGGAGTGTCGCGAAGCGGAGGCTGTACGCGGCGGCAGGCCGGAGACGCTATGATATCCCTGATACCTTGAAAGCGCTGGTGTGGTAACACAATAGATTCCAACGAAGAGCGAGCTGTGATCGCTACAGGGATTTGCATGGTCGTTAGCGCCGCCTAATCGCGCATGACGATCCAAGTGACTTAGGCGCTCATAAGCCAAATCCACCTGATCCACCCAACATGAAAGCAAAAGAAAAGACACCGCAGTCTCTAGTCCTCAAGGCGCCGCGGTGACAGCCATCAATTGCTTAAGTTAGAGTCTTTGGCTGACCGTGCGCATTGACCAGATTTGAAGTATAGGACAGGGGCGAGTAAAAGGATTAATAAGTTACTGAAACAGTGGTGGTACAGATACGTAGGTATCGCAGGTCTGGTGTGGTGGATGATATGGATAAACGATGTGTCGTAACGGTCATGGTCCAAGTGGAATAGTATGGTACAATGGGAGCGGGAGGCGGATGGGTAGAAGAGGAACGAAAATATTGTGCGGTGGATGTTGTTCAATCTCCCGATACCACTGTGTCTGCAGCATGGCCACCGTTAAAGGAGGCTAGGGTCCGGCAAGTTTACCATCGCCTCAGCGGGAGGCGACTGGAAGGCACTAAATTTGAAATAGTGGTGCTCGGCCAAGAGGTGCTTTTGCCAGTGGGTGACCTTCTGAACGACGTTCAAGGTGTAGGAAGGCGAGGCGGTGACGGTGGATTGGGTGTTGACCTTCTTATGGGTCCTCCTGCCCCCCGCGATCCAAGTAGAGCCTGGCCGCACACGGCCGTTTTGATTCTCAGAGCGCGCGAAGATGAGGGAAAAGATCGTGTCCGTCAGACGGAGCTCAGCCTAGAAGGATTGAATACGCATCAGCACTTCTCGTCAAGAAGCCCAGTAATACGATACACACCGGTGATTTAAATCCAAAGACAACCTCAGCCCGATTCCGGAGGGTACTCAGACACTCGAAGAGGAATGGCACATCTTTCCTGTATCCAACAGCTTGGGGGAAGGAGCGAAAATGTATAGTGAGGTCGTCCAAATCCGAAAGGGTGCGGAATCTGTTGAGTGCATTCTCTGCCACCAACTTCACGATGCTAAACGAGATACCGCTGCTGGAGTCGTCGTGGATCATGAGCCATTGGATATACGCGACGTCTGCGGTTTTGGTGTAGACCGACTGCATACTGCGAATGGAAAGGATCAGGGTCGGATAACGCGTCCCTGCCAGACACAGCAAACGGAAGGATACCTCAGATTTAGTGGTATGGCTCAGAAAAAAACGGGGACACAAGCAGTGATTCGACGTCCCAGCGTAAGGATGGGAGAAGGGATGAAAAAAGAGAGCCCTTCGCTCGGCCTCCCCCAGCTCTCTTTATACATTTTAAATTTCCAACCGACGCACACTTATGGGCCAAGTGGCACTTGAACGACTTCCACGCCCATGCAACGTTGACGAGATCTATACGGTCGTCCCATTGTTGATTGTTTTTGGTGGCCCCGGGCCACAATGGGTTTCCCACTTTGGACAATCGCCATTATACTGTCTCACTGGGCCACCGTCGGCATCGCAGGAATTGCTACCGCACGGTCATACCTAGGCTCACGTAACGTCCTGCGGCTTCACGCCAGGGCGACTGTTGATATTGAGCCCACTGGCACACCATCAGACCAGCGCTTACACAACATACCACCCCCCACAAGTAAGGCTGCCAGTGACTTCAAACACTTTGGAGAAATTGGGCACTCGTTAAAGCGTACACACTTCAACATCAGAGTCGTCGCCGATTTGGACGGCAGGGCAATGGTTCTTTGTGGCACTTTCAATTCAGCGGGAGGGGATCGTTTCCAGGTGGCGGTGCAGATCAAAGGAAAAGGTCCAAAAACGGAAGTGTTGACGGTTACCGACATCCTTACTCAACGACATCTTGACATAGCAACGGGTCGAAAGGGCGAGTCTGGACCCTGGATCCGATAAGATATCAGATTTGGATCTTATCTTCTGACCATATGTTCGCGTTTGTGAAGAAAACAAGTGAAGGACCATCTCCCGTCGATATAAGACTATTGAAGTGATTTCAGGAGAGGCACGATGGTTTGAAAACTCGATTGATGACAATTTTTACAGAGTCAAAACCTTTCCATCATTTCCAAGGTCATTTCATTGTTATGAGGCTATGTCGTGCTCTTGAGCAACTTGTCGACTCTCCAAGGACTCACGGGCACGACTCTTTGCACCCGCTGATGCACCCTTGGACCACGGAAACGTCGGACTTGAGAAAGTCCTGTGGGAAAAGGAGCAATCAGTCCGCAGAGACAATGGCGAGAGTATTTCCATTGTTCTTGATTTACAGATGTAATTCTGTTGAACGAATGTATTTCGTTCGTCTCCCCGACTTGAGAGGTCAGATCTTCGAATCTCAGGGTCAGATCTCTCAGTAATCAGCGCTCAGCTCAGAGATAAGATTTGGATTCTCAAATTTGGAAATGACGGCATAGTTTTCCGCGACCGCACAAATTTGGTCTTTTTTGTGGAAGTATAATCTACAGAACGACTGCCAAAAGGTGGATTGCTGCAGTCCACTGGATGATCGCTCGCATCCCGGACCCCGCCACGCAACCCAAGTTCTACACCGCGGGAAGGCCAAGGCACTCGCCGAACTGCTGAAGCTGAAGGTGTTGATGGCGATTACGAAAGGAGGACGACGAGACAACTTCCAAGACTCAGGCGAATTGGTTCTTGGACGATATGGACATGGACGAGACGGATTACATCTAGTTTTGCTTGTTCAGTTCCGTCAAGAAATTATGGATCGGGGTGGAGGACTTGAGAGTCGAGCAGCATACACAGAGATAAATTATCAAATATCTACATTAAATGTGAATCACCCCAGAAATATATCATTGAGCAGCTCTTGGGGTATTCCCACCGTTTCGGATGTACCCATAGACCATGGAATCGTCGGTCTGGCAGAAATTCCTGTAGGTAAAAAACACAATCAGACGACATAAGAGACGACGGGGGGAGCATTTTTTATTGCTCAAGTCTGTTGAACGAACCTATCGTGAATTGGTGTCCCCAACGTGACAGGTCAGAGCCTAGAGATAAATCGTAGCATTGAGGTTGGAATCCTCCCATTGGGCACAGTTGCAACTTGACTTACCTCTTCCTGCGATATCACCGTTCCTATTTACACGCACGAGGCCTGCATGCAAAACGCTGCAGGCGGCGAAGGCGATTGTAGTAATCGCGAAGGTCAATCTCAGTGACGGTGCGGTCTTCATCATCGACTAGTTGGCTCGGCTTTCTAATGAAGGAAATGTTTTGGATGAAAGAGAAGTTACGCCAGACATACACGACGTAAATAAAGCGTAAATGGGGCTGACCTCGTAGAAAGCAAATGGGCCAGAGTGGCTGGCCCGAAAAGCACTCGTTCAAAACGTCTGGCAATCGTCGTCTAGTAAAAATAGAACACCCAATCGATATAATCACTCTATTTACAGTCTAGGTATACGAATATTTATAAGAAACGACCCAGGCAACGAATTCCTACTTTCCTCTTACTAATACATGTTATTTGCACATCAACTTTCCTTTCCTTTCGCAAAGCGGGAACAGACACAACCTCGTCGACATCTACTCCTTCCTGTATTTTTGGTAATAGTGAATGAGGCCGGTTGTCTAGACGAACCAGGGTTAGAAAAACATCGCGAGAAGTAAGGGAGAAGGTGTACCGAGCTGTCATGCCCAACGACATCTTGAGGCTTCTCGAGTTGTGCGAGGATGTTCTTCGCGAGGACTTTGCCCAGCTCGACTCCCATCTGATCAAACGAGTTGATGCCCCAAACGACACCCTGAACAAAGATCTTGTGTTCATAAAGCGCAATCAACGCGCCCAACGTCGCCGGCGTCAACAAGGGGAACATGATGCTCGTGCTGGGCCTGTTTCCCGCGAAGACCTTGCTCTTGACCAGGACGTCGCTGGCGTTGGGCCCGAGTTCCTTCTTGACTTCCTCCTCAGTCTTTCCAAAGGCGAGAGCCTCGGGCTGGGCGAAGAAGTTGGAAAGGAGGATGCGGTGGTGTTTGGAGTTGTGGATCGGGTTGTGGGTAGTCGTTGGGGCGATGAAATCGGCAGGGATCAGCTTCGTGCCTTGGTGCACGAGCTGGTAGAAGGAGTGCTGGCCGTTGGTGCCTGAAGCTCCCCAGATAATGGGCTGGCGAGGCAGCTAAAGTCAAACGACAGCGAAGCAGGCATGCAAGGAAGGAGACTCACGCCGGTTTCGTAATCGACTTTTTGGCCGTTTTTGGTGACGGATTTACCGTTTGATTCCATGTCACCCTGATTGATTTAATATGAGCAAAATGACGTATGGATAGCTCAGGGGCCTACCTGTTGGAAGTAATCTGCAAACTTGTGGAGGTACTGATCGTAGGGGAGAAGTGCGAGTGTCTGGGCACCTGGATAAAACGGTGGATGAGAGGCAAGAACGATGGTCGATATAGATGACGAACCATAAAAGTCGTTATACCAAATTCCAATCGCAGCCATCAAGACAGGGATGTTTTGCTCCAACGGCGTTTCTTTGAAGTGTTTATCCATGCCATGAGCACCTCTCAACAAGTTCTCGAAGTTCTCGTATCCGATGACCAAGGCGATGGATAGACCGATGGCGCTCCAAAGACTGTACCTTCCACCAACCCAGTCCCAGAATTGGAACATGTTCGACTCGTCGATTCCAAACGCTGTCACGGCCTTGGTGTTGGTGCTCAAGGCGACGAAATGTTTGGCGACGTGGGACTTTTCCTTCGCGGTCTGCAAGAACCAGTCTCGGGCGGTCTCGGCGTTGGTGATGGTCTCCTGAGTGGTGAAGGTCTTGCTGGCGATGATGAACAAGGTGCGTTCGGGGTCACATTCCTTCAAGGTTTCCGCGATGTGTGTTCCGTCGATGTTGGATACGAAGTGGGCTTTGAGATCGCGGTCCGAGTAGGGCTTCAAGGCCTCGGTGACCATGACGGGGCCCAAATCCGACCCGCCAATACCGATGTTGACGATGGTGTTGATCTTCTTGCCTGTGTAGCCCTTCCACTCACCACTTCGCACGGCTTCGGAGAAGACCTTCATGTGGTTGAGAACCCCCGCCACCTCGTCCACGCCGTTCTCGGCGATCTTGAAATCGTCAAAGTTCCTCAGCGCGACGTGGAGTACGGCGCGATCCTCAGAGGTGTTGATGTGATCCCCGGCGAACATCTTATCGCGGTACTCCTCGACCTTGGCCTCGCGAACCAGGGCGAGCAACGCATCGAGGATGGGTTCGGTGATAAGATTCTTGGAGAGATCTACGAGAAGAGTTGCTTCAGGTCCGCTTGTCGACACATATTCCTTCGAAAATTTGGCAAAACGCTTTGGATCTTGGGCGAAGAGATCCTTGAGAATGATCTTTGGGTGTTCGGTGTCGTACAGCTGCTGGAGCTTCTTCCACGACGCGTATTCTGACCAAAACGATATCAACGATATCTCCTGAGTGCGACTCCAAAATACATACCTGAAGCGAGTTTTCCGCTCATGGTAGGTAAACAAAAAGGACTTGGAATAGTCGAAGAAGGGGCGTGGAGGTTTAATAGGGCCTGCAGGGTTGTCAGCGCTGACGCAATATACGTGATCGTGGTAAATCCGGCTGAACACCATATCCCGATAGGGCCGACTTTCCATAGGCAGGATTTCTAATTCTTTCCAGGCTGCGTGGGTGCCTTTGCGACAGTGGGAAGACGTTGAGATCCCGTAGGACCCCGCACGTTTGTTTCTCGTCGGAAGCGTTGAGAAGGATTGCCGGAATCTGAAGAATCAGATTTGATTTACCACCCACTCCCAGCCACAGTCTATCAGATCTACATCATGCCTTCACACTTCAATCATTCCCAAAGAAAAAAAAGCGATCTGACTACACGGAAACCAGATTTCAACCATTTTGGTTACAGCGCAGATTCCACTGTCCAGCGTACTCCGTGGTATATTTTTAGGCCAGTTTTATCAAAGTTAAAGGATAAATGTCTGGAGACGGCGTCCACAACTTGCTTTGAGCTGTGCGACTCCGATATTTAGTCAACAATGCGTAAATTCCTGGACTCTTTCCACCAGCAACGCGTCGGTAACCAGTTCTTGAGATCAGACATTAAAATATTCCGAATATGGGAGAAATGTCCTTATTTAGGGTGCTGACAAATCTCGGGCCAACTCTCCGATATCTTCCTTCACCAGCACCTCTTGTTCAGAGCCCACTCTTCAAACATTCGTTATTCATCCGCCCCGCGTCCAAAGGCCCAGAAACTGGGGAGAAAACGGCAGACACACCCACTTCCTCTGAACCATGTCTTCTACCACCCATACCACCCACTTGAACGTCCCTGAGCACTGAGCAGCCTACTCGCTCACATGTCGAAGGGGGCTATTGTCTGGGCTTCGCGACTTCAGAGCGCCTAATACGATTTCCGGACAGCGTCAGTCAGGTCAATCACTTATTATATTGATAACTCGGGTCTACTCCATCAGTTCCTCTTGGTCAGTTCCACCACCGTCGGTGGCGGAGCACCTTGTTATGAACGCGTCCATTTTGGCTGTCAATCGCATCTTCTCCAATCCAACGCATGGAGAAGCGACCATGTTGGGAAGCATGTCTGGCTACGTACATCGATTATGTGCAGATCCTTCCCAGTCGAATTTCGTGGATGACACCGCTCAACCAGGACCGTGCTGTATCCCTCCTCTTGGCACCGTGATGATAACGTTCGGTCAGTCTTCTCCTTCTCCTCCTCCATCCATTCCACCTCATTTGACCGCGACACCAGGTACTGGAAATTGAAACGCTTTCAAGAATGCCGGAAGGAACGTATCTCAGGACCTAGAGGGGGACTATACGACAGAGATATTTTCGCTTCTATGGGCGATAAAAGTAGAGGCACCCCGAACATGAGCTATTGTTGTCGCTGGTGATCCGCTCTGCTATGTGACACGGCTGTGAAGAAAAGGAGGACGACGGTCTGGTACAAATGTGAGTACTAGATTCAATTCAAACATCGATTTCAGTTTGCCGATGATCGACCGTACGCAAGGAAGAAAAGTCCAGCATAGGCTTCATCACGTTATCGATCACCAAATGGCTTAACTCAAATAGACCTTGGTTCAATGGACACTAGCGGTTGACTTCGTCAACTGTCGCCTTGCTGGGTGGATTGATATATCACGTGTATATGAGATGATATAAAAATTTCTGGGTGAACGTTGTGAACAGTGTGAGTATAAGTATATATCGAAGCTATTTGATTGTTACAACAGTGATTTACAGTGGCACATCGAGAGTGCCGGGCGAATTGAGACACAGTACAAAACGAAAAAAAAAAAAAAAAGAGTAAGAGCAGCGATGAATGGTAGTACAAGGGAATGCCAGACGAATGAAATCAGAGACGAACGAACTCGATAAGAAAGGCAGATGGTTAAAGGTCATAGATGTTGGTATCGATGAAGCGTCCCCTCCCCCCTCTTTTTTTTTTTTTTTTTTATTTAGGGTCGAATAAATGGACACCAGATAGGTCGAAAGATCATCACGGCAAGAAAATCAGCGAGAAAGAAGACTGAGACCTACTGACATTTCATTTTCTTCGTCGCGTCTCCCTTTTTTCGGGAGTTCCAGTCTCTGTGTGGATAAGAGTCAATATCATGTTATGTATTCACAGGGTTTGCTTACTAGTAGAAACGACAGGATCGACCGGTTGAGTATGAACTTCCATTTCCAATGCTGCAGATTTTCCAGCAGACGGCGCTGAAACATCGTCGTTCTGTTTTTCGATTTCAACGTAGCCGTCTGATGTCTCGTCGGTCGCATTAGTCTCGCGGATACTGGTAGGGGCAGCAGGTTCCTCAGCGCCGTCGAAAGATTTAGCCTTGGATGCACTTGCAACATGCGACTGTTTGGTTACGTCGGCGATGACGTCGGTAGTGTCTCCAGACTGTATGGCACCGACTGAAGATTTTGCAGCGTCAGTTGTTGGCTTACGAAAGTAACTGTTGATGACAGGGCGGAGGAGTTCGACGAGCTCGTCGTCAAGTTCTGGAACCATATCAATCTCCGGAACTCCAGACGCCGTCGTCTTTGCAAGGCTTATCATTGCAAGAAGGGAACGGGTGGCACTGTTAGCCGTATCCCTAGAGGTAGGAGCGGCGAGGTTGGCTGCAGAGGCAGAGGATGAAGTTTCGATGTCCATAGACGTCTCCCGATCTTTACCCTTTCGAACGGCAGCCTTAGATGGAGTCGACGATTCGGACGGTGCCGGTAAAAAGGTATCGGCCGACAATTTGAGCGTTGCATGCGAATTCGGTGTTTGACAGGCGAAACGACCTTTTTTTCGAGGAGTTGCGAGAGCGCTCGACAGACCGACGTCGTAAAGGTCAAGAATGGACAGCTCGACGACATGAGCACTGTAAGAGTCGTAGCTGTATTTATCCTTCCTTCTGTCCTCGGAGAAGGCATGATGAACCAAGGTGAAGCTCACGATAACCGTGGTACCGGCTTTTAGATATTTAGGAAAGAGTTGGTATGGTATAAGACGACCATCGACGCCGTATACTGGCATGATCCTGACTTTGTGAGTTTGTTGCATTTCTTGCCAGAGATCTCGAAGCGAAGGTATAACAATGTAAGGTTCAGCCTGATGTTTAGAGGACTGGGAAGATTTCTTCGTCTTGGTTCTGGAATCGCCGTCGTCTTTAGAATCGTTCGTCTCGCCGTCCTCTTCTTCACCAGAAGCCTGGCTGTCAGCGGTATCCGATCCACTGTCAGTTGCATGCACATCTGCAGACGCGGCAGAGGAAGGAGCATCTGTAAAAGCAAATAAACATCAATTTATATTTCCTCTTTTTTTTTCTTTTTTTTTTTTTTTAGAAAAAGAGAAGGACGAAGACTTACTAGCCAACACGGGATCATCGTTCTAGAAAAGGAACAAATATCAGGCTATACGAAATATTGACGTAGATATTATAAGACTCACGACGATGGGTTCGAATAGTTGGAAGTTGAAACGCAGCTGCTTGTCTCCGACGATGAAATTTTTGCGAACAGTGGTACGAGCTGCTTCGGCCTGAACCGCGAGAATGCGTTCAAAAGAGACGTCGTAATCGCTACCGAACTCAGGATCTGCAGCAGGCCGTTGACCAGTGAAGAAAAGCTTGGCCTTTCGTCCGATTTCGTCGGTTCCAGACATGTATTCTTCGCTGTAGTTTCCGTGAGGCTGAAGCATGTGGTGGTCGCTCGAAAGCTCGCAAACCAATGTCATCTCCACAGGCTGGGTTCTGGCTACGGATCCTTTTACAACGTAGAGATCGCTCGAGCGGGCCTTATCCCATCGTCCGAGTTTAGGGAAATTGTCCGAAGCAAGGTATTGATTCTTCCTGAGTAAAACGTTCCTCGTCATAGGTCCACTGTGTTGTTTTTGCCTAAAAAGATCAGCAGTTGTAAGAATTCGTGTTTAAATTAACGGTTGCAGATACCCACCGTTTAGGAGCCATTTGAGAATAGCTGTCGTTGAATCAGTATGATCTGCAGAAATTCTCAATCAGTCATCGACTACAAGTGTCATAAATTTGGAAAAAGACGCGCACATTTGTCTTCGAAATCTCAAATAAACTGTGCGATTTTATTTTAGCAAGCACGCGTGTGAGAAGAAAAGACGGGAAGGCGTAAAAGGGTGAGAGATGAGGGAGAGATGTGGAAGCTGCAGCAGATTGGAGACGTTTTAACTACGAACAAGGTTACAACAAAGACAAATATGCACACCTCGTGGATGTTAGGTGCAGGCTAACGGCAATTTGAATACGTAGAGTGACAACGGAATGGTTATGAACCAAGTCGAACGGAAAAGCCAGGGATTCGTGTGGCGCAGTCCAAGATATTTGTGTAGAGCTGTTTTGCGTGAAAGTCTGATTTTTATCTCTAGAGAAATGAGCCTAAAATGATGAGATGTTCTGAATAAGTATCCAGTTCACAAGGAGCAACGTACCGATGTGTTCTTTTTTATTTATTTATTCAGATTTCGGCTGGGAAGGCGACTTTCATGTGATGGTCGAAGGAGTGTCAAAACAACATGAACAGTGATGCTTCCCCTGCCTTGGATTTCGTATAGAACTTCCTGACTGGATGTAACGTGTTGCGAGCTTTCAAGAACTGCGGCGCATGTGAGTGAAAGCTTCGTTCAAAGCAGGTTAGACAGGACACTTACCGTTACTCATGCTCGTCTGCACAAGACGATCCAGTTAGAAGTTTGACCAAGGGAATTGTGTTTCCAACTGCAGGAACATTGTGGAGTACTTGTAGCATTCGATCGAGTCATATGCCAAAGATTCTTATCGCATTACTTGATGAAGTTACGCTGCTTCGGTTCAAGACTGTCGAGTTTGGGATAGTCGTTATCCACCAGTAGTTTGGGATTTTTGCTGCGGTCTACTTTCAGTAAATCATTTGTTATGTTAGGACTCTAAGAATCGTCGATTGGTTGATTTCTGGCCTGACAATGTGGACATGCGCTATTAAAATGCGGAATGCACGAAATCGGTTCTTCTTTGCTTGGACGTATTGAGTTTAATGAGGATGTTAAGGTGGTGGACCGAAAGATAAAGCGACAAGGTGAGGTGGCACATTATTGGTGGAGAATTCGTTTAGATGCTTGAGTACCCAACGTCGGAATCTAAACGGAGACTTCCTACTTGAAAACTGTTACAAACCGTGCTAATCGCACTTTGGTTATGCATCTCAGTCGAGTAATGAAAGTTATGGTCAGATGACAACACGTACAATGAATTGAAGAAGCAGTGTAGAAGTACAGTAGAGTTGACTTTTCTGTGACTTTTGGTATCGATACGACATTGATTCTGGGAATTGAATGTTAGAAGAAAAGATGGCATATGACGCATGATAACCGCACGAGAACGTTGGGAATAGAGATACCAAAAGGAATAGTTTAGTGTCGTGCTTTTGTTAATTCAAAATAGAAACCCAAGCTACTTCGCCTATCAGACCCTTTTCAGAGTCAAACTTCAGATCGAACGCGACTTCTACGAGATTGTCTTCCATGTAGTTCGCTATATCGTCTGGCTCGATACCTTCTTTGGAAGAGTCCCACACACGGAGTGTCCTTGCGTGGTATCTGTCGTTTAATTCTTCGAGGAATGGGTAAAATCTACGACAGTTCTTGAAGTTACTGAGCGTGGTTGGAGTGAGGTGACTTTCGGTGTCTGAGAATGCACGGGTCGTCGTCAATCGAATATATTCCACTGAAAGTGTAGGTTTACCTGAGTATACATACTGAACATATACGGTCGAATATGAGGTGGATAGGTTTGCTGAGAATCGGCAACGGAAAGGCTCACTTTATCTTGAAATATGGTAAATTCGAACGAGAATTTACAACTTCCGTCTGCTGTGGATGTCAAGAACGGCTCCGTTGTTTTTTCTTCGTGTTTGATGGGCATCGCGTCAATAAGAGCTCGCGTTGCGGTAATCATTTTCTTGTAGTCGTTGATGAAGACGGAATGGTTTTTTTCCTTGGGTTGAACTAGAGTGAATCTGATGCGAGAATCAACAATGGGTGTCGATGGTTTGAGTGGTTCGCCGATAAGTTTGCAGTCGCCAAGGGGAGAAACAAAAAGATCGTCTTGAGACACGGTCCCGATACCGATACACTGGATCGATGCGATGCCGTTTGCCTCGCTGAGAGTTTTCATTCCATCTTCTTGGTCTGTAGTCCATGTCGTCGTGTGCAGAAATCTTGCCTCGGGCATGTAAAAGTCCCATTTTTGAAGACGTGCACGCTCTTTGGAATAGTCAACTAAATATATAAATGTAAGCTTTAAGTTGTCGCTGTCGATTTATCATAATATGCAGGACTCACGTTGGGAATACATTTTCGACTGCACGTTGGACATCGTGTAAGTAGTTCAAGATAGAGGTGTGACAAGTGACAGGTCACAAGAAATGACCATTTTTATCCAAACACATATATCATGTGATCTATTTTTTACTAAGCATTATGATGTCATATATACATACAGTTGAGTTTTATCTGAAGTTCGAACATACCTTTGATTCGTGTTATACGAGTGTTTATAGCCGAGTGTAGTTATTGAAGCGTTGGTAAAGAAATGTGATGTGATGCTGATTAACCGGTTTGATCGCTTTAAATCACAAAATACTATCTTCGTTGACGCATTACGATCATTGAGACGAATGGAACTATACATCTAAACAACGGTGAAGACAAGGAAATTGGAGAGGATCAGAAGTGAGAGATCGACGTACACATTGAAAGAATATTAATCATACACTCTCTTTTATAGATGATTTTGAAAATTTATACCGAAGATTGTTCAGCGACTTCTCCATCTTTCATTGACCGACGCGCCATGAGGTTGAAATAGTGCGCTCGAGATGCCAGCCTCATCTGGTCACGACGAGCACTTAAATTTTTCGGCATCTTCAAAAACAGGGTCAGAGGAGGTAGGGGCTGAATTGTATTGCGCTGGTATTCGAATTTGCGGGCTTCAACTTTCACGACGTCCTTCGTATTACAATTTTGTGGCTTCGGCTGACGTATGCAGTGATGTTGTAGATTTTCAGGCAAGAAAAAAGGAAGAGGAGAAAGGGGATTATGGACAGGAGATTCCGGATACCAAGTTGACAACGACGGAAGAAAGTAATCGGTTGTTTTGTCGTCTGCGATGTCTTTTGGATCAACATTTAGTTCTTCGTTTCTCTCTGGCTGCCTGGCGGCCAAAAAATCCGAAGTCGAATAAGGGACGTCGTTTGGAGAGTTGATCAACTGAGAAATTGCCATGGGCTTTCGGGTAGAATCATGTTCGACAACAGCATCAGCTTCTGGTGCGAGTAGCCGATCAACCTCTGATATTTCAGCCTGCTCGGTCGGCGAAGATGTTGGTTCTATGGAGGCAGACGAAAGGGCCAGCGATGCAGAGGAACTTTGTCCAATGTGATGGTCATCTTGTATTCCTGTAACAGACGGTGTAAACGAGCGATCGGCCTTGAGTTGTTCGTCTGAAGGGTCGGGTGTTGTTGTGAATCTCCTGTGAATGACGACACGACTGTGTACTGGTAAGGGTACACCTTGGCAGTAAACTTCAGGAGGTGGCTGAATTTGTCTGTTATTAGTATGTCAATCAGTTCTGAAGAATGAATCATACGTGAGCCAGTCGTAGAGTATATGGACCGAATTGACGTTCATTTTTGCGTGCTTGCTGATGGGAATTAGTAGTTTTTTTTTTGAGTTCGCAATAATTCATTTTTAAGGACGAATGGTGATCCTTCGTTTCACACTATAGAGAGAAAGCATCGTTGTCAGCATTTAAAGCATCAGTCGTTCAAGGTGTGGTAAATTAGATACATTTGAGGCGTCGGCGATATGAGGCTCTGAAGACGAACCAAACATTTCACGTTCTGCTTGCACGGTTCTTTCTCTTTCTTTTTGAAGTTCATCCGTGTCAAAAGACATCAAAGTTGCTCCTGAAAATGTACACTATTAGTTGCCACGATAAACGATAGATGACACATACGAGAATCGTGAAATTGAGAGTGTGGTGGAAAGGAAAATTTGCATGAGTTTACATGGAGAATCCAGTTGCGAGCTTCGTACGACACGGTGTCGCTTAGTCTTATGGTCTGTCCACACGTTATGCAGAGAACAGAATGTGGGTTGATGATATGACCGCGCCGCGTCATTTCTATGAGCAGTCGACCACCTTCTTCCATGATTTCTGAAAGGAATCGATCGTCGTCGATGGAGTGCAGAAAGAAGACGAGTAAGATGTCGGCAATGGAGGTTGAAGTTTTACACGTGCGCTGCTACATTTAGGTTTGAAAGTTTATGATTTCATAAATTCGATGGTGGCTACCTTGGTTCTGTTTCTACGTGGCCATCGTCAAATTTCGGTTCCACTGCAACGTATAACAACGATCAATAGAGAGAGGGAAAATATGTTACTTATCTTTTCCACGAAGAAAATATGCCCAGACCAATAACAGTTCCAGCGACTTCTTGTGGATACACGATCCTTGTGAAGTCAGGCGTATGGGAAAAAAAGAATCTATGAGGAGGAGGAATATGTTCCGCGGTGGAAATTTTCAAGAGGTGAAGACAATAGAAACTCACATAGTCCAAGAAGATAGGCAAAGTACACCCTAGCAATGACGACAGCAGCTGAGAAATTTATAATCATTTGTGAAGGAAACGAAGAATGGACCAAGCGACAGGAGAAAACTGATATAGGCGCACTTTCGTGGATTTTGCTGCTGCTGCTTGTTAGTCGATTGTCACTGGTAGCACTGAGCACAACCAAAGAGCGGCTGTCCGGTAACACCTTTGATGGCATCGATCTAAGCAGAAAGAACTTATATGAGCTGCGTTGGAGATCGATAAAAGAATATTGAGACATACCAATGAAACGCGACCTCTGAATCAGAAATTTCGACACGACTTTCTCTTTTTATGCATCTGGATTACCGAGTGACAATGCGGAGTTTTACTAGCGTTGAATTCATGGTCTTGGAAGCAGCTTTGCGTGCTGTGTGGTCACTGTCTTCTTTGGGTATAGGAGTCATGGATAATGGAAGGGATAAACAAGTTTCATATAGAATGAAGATACACAGGTAAGGAATACGCAGAAACTGACAAGAAGAGGATGTATACAATGTACATCTAGCAAGAGATAACAGAGGTCGAGTGGGATGGTAGAGAGACGGTATAAAAATTCAAGAGCGACAGGGAACCAACAACCCTAACCCGGAAATACCACGAAACCAGTGTTGCCTCCTCTCTGACTGGCATTTTTATCGTTCTGAACTATCGTTGAAGATTCTCAAGAACGAAATATGCCAGCAGCCAAGCAATATCTCATGACTGAGATTTCGGGAAATCCGCGACCTGGGTTATACGTGTTCAAAAATTACATCACGGAACATCAAAGTGGAAGCGAACCATGTATATCATCGACAGTTCGCCCAAGTCAACGCTCTGAAACTTTCTAACCACACGCCTTGAAACAAAGGGATCTTGTTTCTTTATCATGTAGGCTTGAAGATCGATTTGTCTAGTAAGTAATTTCATTCTTTGAAGTGAAGTTGTGTTGATATAAGTACCCTTATGTTTAGGTGCTTTGACGTACCGTATAGACTGGCGTTGAGAAGATCTTTCCACAGTTGTGAGACTCTATAAAGTCACGACTTTTGAGACCTAGAGGGATTTGCAGGTAAGATTAGAGAACATGACTCGATGGATTGATCTCTTACCGGTGCACAAGAAAAGTTCCAGAGTTCGGATTTCGTTCAACACTACGCACACTGCTGCTACTGATCATAAGCAACTTTCTCTGCTGTTCTAATCGCGCTTTCTTCGGATATTCTGAATCGTTAAAGCATAATAAAATGGAGAATGAACATCTCGGTGGAAAATCCTTTTGGCATTCAAGTTAGTGAGCGATTCAAGTATGCTTTCATCGCGGATTACTGATGAAACCACTCACAATAATACAGGTGTCGTTCTATGTTGAGAACCTCTCTATTGTAGGTTCCATTTGTTTTCCATATAATTCTGCGATCATGCACCCTGCTGAAAATTAACGCTGTTCAATAATACGCAGATTCGCGATAAGGCGTTAATACCATTTTATAGCTTTGATATTCAATATTGCACAATACCGGTGCTTTTGCTTCCTAAGCATCCGCTGGTTTGCAAAACCAAGACGTGCGTGATCCGCTGCTAATATTGAAGAAACATATTTCGTCAGAACGAGATGGTGGTACAACGACTGATTGCGTATTTTTGATATAGGTATCCTCGGTAGACGTTTAATTTGTTCAGGAAAACGATTATCGTTGTCTGGAGATTCTGAAAACCAAAGTGAGCTGTGATACCCTAAATGATCCAGTTGTCGTCAGTTAACTTACACCTTTGATGCATGATGCAGTACCACCAAATTGGCTATCGACCAGGTGAATTCTTTGTCAATTCTCATGAAGCCTGTACAGATTTCGCTTTCCTCGGACAGTGCTGTCGCGAAAAAGAGTTAAATCTATTGGAACAACGGGATTGAGATGGTCAGCCTGCGGCCTATATATTGAAGAAAAGGAAAAGAACGAGGAGGTGGTAAAGCTGCATTGCCATGATTTCATCGACGATACATATTCTGTTGTCAACGTCGTAAGTATTGTTCATCTTTGAAACAAAAGGATTCATCATTCGAGTCATTGAACAGGATTTTTTGGAAGGTCGCTTCCTCAAATTACCTGACGTTCAAAAGCTTTTCTCGAAGCTGGAAATTTGAACCACGTATTTCCCAGCAAAAGTTTGGACACAGATTTGGGCGGTCGAGTCGAAATGTCATATGAACTTTCGCGGTAAGAATTCCTTGGGAATAGTAGAGATCTAAGGTGAGTTTTCTGATGACAAAAACTTCAGTAGAAATCGTTGAAACTTATTTGGTTGTAGCACATACCATTGCAACGTTCCTTTTGAGTTTTAGATACCAACGGTCCTTTTCTTCTTCCTGTTCTTCTTTCGATCCATTGTGATCAAGCATCATTCGTGAAGTGATGATTTGCCGATATCATGCTCGTGAATATTCGCGACGTGAGGAATCACGATTGTTGTTCTCTATCTCTCTTCTTCTCTCTCGTTCTGACTTCTATTTCCTTTGTTTTCTTGATACAGGGAAGACTTTGGTGAAACGAATTTGACATGAAAATGTTATTGAATAAGCGTAGGGGTAGTGTCATGACTTACAGGTCAGAAAAACTATCGAACCGACCTATAGACGTGGTGGTGTTGCAAGGGAAAAATCGACTGGCATCGATGGATCATGACGATCCGAAGGCTGAAACGTCGAATAGGTTGAGAGGTGAGGAGTTTTCATGCTTTTCTCTTGACTGGAGCGTCGATTGACTGTTCGAGGTGTAGGTTGAACAACAAAAAGTGGTGTGACTGTTGAACCATGCTGTTGATGTTGGATGTATTTACTCCACCGTTCGGGGTACCGTTTATTTTTACAAATCTACCAGTGTTTTCTAACGTTCTATTTTACAGCGGATATACATACAATCAGCTTCAAAGTGGCCTATACTTCTTATCTCTGAAATTTGACGTTCAGGAAGAATATTTTTCTACAACTATCAATTCCTCTTTCACACAAACGAGACGCAACCGAAAATCTCCATGTCCTTTATCGCAGAAATTCCAAATTTTCACAGTAAAATTCAAGGACACGATCGACTTAGGATATGCTGTTTGAAAGGGGTAAGCTTGTAGACGCTATTACACGATCAACCGACAGCAGTGAAACGACGAGAGTTGGACGAGGATTCGCTCTTCAAGTATCATATCAAACGCTGCGAATGACCAACAATTAGAATTCAAGAGAGCAAATGTTTTGCCGTTAACTTACATGGTCAATGTAATAGGTGAGATTTACCAAGCTAGATTTTAGTGTCCCTTATTTCGTGTCTGCGTTGAGAAAACCAAAAGTACAGCAAGCCTTTGCTATCGTTTCAAAACTGGGGACGAAAGAGGGATGGGAAAAAGTTTCCATTCTGATTAATACAAAAATATAGTTAAATATTATTAATTGATTATTTATATAAGCAGTACTATATATTCATTCGGAGATTAAATTCTTTGAAAATATGTATAGAATATTGCTTTTGTTATCCTATTTACATATAGATATTTCACATATAACAACGTGACTGATTCAACGAGCTGGTTTGCTATTTTTTGCTCTTCTAAACGAACCAATTTCAATAGCCTAGGATGGCGTAGTTGGACGTCAGGTTGTACCAGAGAATTGGAAACGGCAATTCATTCCATTGATAGGTTTTCGAACTAAACAACACAAAATAATCGATCTGATCCTGGATCTATAAATAATTTCTTGCAATTTCCGAAGAGAATACTTATAGAAACTACCCTCAACGTCCGCCGATTTTTGAGAGCTCAATTTTCGTTCCTATCTCGCAGTCATCAGTCTGTACTCTTTTAAACATGGCATCCCAGAACGCTGACAATCGCGACGACGATGATATACAATTTATAACCAGTAAAAAGCTTACTAAAACTGGTAAGGTCTCTTTCATGACAAATATTCCGACATGTAGAATTTATCGTTTTCATGAATTTTTCAGTCATCAAAAAGAGTGAGTAAGATTGTTCAATAGAAACGTACATGGCTCACAGTTATCGGATAATAGATAAAGGACGCAGTAACGCTGGAAATTCTTTACAACACGAAATTTCGGTTCTTATGCAGGCAATCTTGAGACTCAAAAAAGTGAGCAGCATCGTCTATTACATTTAACTACAGATACGGGATGGGGAATCGATGGGTATTGTTCTGACAGAAGAATCGGACATGTCTCCGTATCTCTGTCCCGATTTTCTGACGGCTTATGCGACTTAATGCAGAAGCACGCAGTAACCAAAGGGGAACTGAAGGAGGCGAAAACATTGCTCCAGAAGAAATGTGAAGCTCTCGACGAGCTTTGTTCTGTCAGCAACGAAGAATTTAGCCATGTAAGTTGAAGTTATCGTTCGACGATTCGGAAAAGAACTGAATATCGATACAATATCTGTGCGCTAGATGGTACGTCGCTTAAAAGAAGCGACCAACTGCACCATTTGTCTGTCGACCATGTGGATCCCATACTGGTAAGCGGTCAACCCATCTTGATTTTCACCGTACTCTTTTTCGTTATATAATGACAGAAACTGTTTCAGCACGGTTGAGTGTGGCCACAGTTTTTGCGAAGAGTGTCTTCAAAAAGCTTTTGCCAATCCATTGCCGTTCGCCTCAGTCGGTGCTCAGACGCTGGTAAATATCGCGAAAATTGTTGTGAACATCAAGACACATATTTCCGTTATCACCAATCGCAAAGTTATCGACGATCTCCATCCTTCGAAATATATGGATGCACCTTTCTTGTGTCCAATTTGCCGGACGCGTATTTATTACGCACCTAAGCCTAACTTTGCACTGAAAGCAGTCATGGACGTCATAGAAGGCATGAAAGCTACAGCCGGTGGAGTCATCGAGACCGGTCCCGAGGACAGAATTGTATCGTCCGGAACAGCTAGGCGTGACATATGGGATACATTTTTACTAGCAGGTTACTTTGGCGTTGAACAGTGAATAGTTGCTACTGACTTCCAACTGTGTACTTGAGATCTTGTGAATATGTTCTATAGCTGTGCGGTTCTTAGTCTTTTCCACAATCCTATATTTTTTTTATTTTTTTCTTTCTTTTTTCTTTTTCTGTTTTTTCTCTCTTTGCCTTGAAACCTTTTAATAATAGAGAAAGCGTCAAATGCAAAAAAAGGTAACGCTGTATTCGAAGCGAGCGCTACGCTAGACGCCTTATGTGCTTGGGATACGCAAAATCTAGGCAACTCTAGATCCTAAAGTCTAGACTATTCTAGACTCTTGCCGATTTTATTTTATTTTGTTCATGATTTAGTAAAAATAGAACAACACAGCTTATCGGAAAGATCCGAATACAAGAATAGAATCTATATTTTGATGCACGTGTTTCACAGGCTACTGACTAATCGTTTTTGGTTTGTTTCAAACTGCGATAGATTCACGTTTAGGGTAGAAACATTAAGTGAAGAGTCTAGATCGCCTCAGAGTCCAGACTGCCGGATTTGCGACGTGCCAGGTGTACGACTTCGGACAGCAATGCTAGTGGTCGGAACGAAAGGAAACGTGTCAACGGAGTGGTATGTCTGTCATGGTATCTGCACCGCGCAAAGTATGCCTGACACGGCCATGTTTATCGCATTCTCAATGGTCGTAATATTTTCGAAATAGACGTAACAATTAAAATATAGATCAACTGAACACTACGACCTTTTTTTTTAAAAAAAAATCTCGAAAATAATAAAATCGAAGACGAGCATTCTGTTCCAAGAAAGATATTAAGATAACACATAAGGAGGAGGAAAAGGGAAAAAAAAAAAAAAATATAAATAAAAGGAGGGTAACATTTTGTGGGTGAACACCAATACGAACGAATCAAGATGTGTAAATTTCCGAAAGATATTTGTCGAGATACCTTTCAAAACAATCATACATCAATCTGACGCCGTAACAGTTGAAATGATAGAAGAAACTGACCTTTCATCAGGATGCCTTTTTTTAATGTCCGCGAATATTCTGACGACGTCACTGAGATGCAAATGTGGCGCGACCATGTAACCTTGAGAGAGCCGCTCGGAGTAGAAAATAGAAGCGTTGTTGCCGAATCGAAGGTTGCCGTCTGTGCCTCCATACCATGCATTAAACTCGATGGGATCGTCGAAACCTGTCTGCACGCGCGAAGGGACCCATCTACTCGGTGTTCCTTTCAGAGGCGAAAGAGTGATTGTCCAAGACTTGCTATCACCAAGGCGACGAACACCAGACGCGAAGGGGGAATATGGATCAACAAGCTCGGATACAGGCAGTGCTTGAACGAACTTCCATCCTCTCGAAACGTATTTGTCTATCGCAGGACCGTACGCCAGCGAACCTCGCCAATCATTCAAAAGGTTACGTCGTTCAAAGAGAGTTGCTCGAGGATAAAGACAGTAAACCTTCGAATGTGTAATCACATTGAATACTACAGCTATTGCGTTCATCAGCGACATATTGATAAAAATTCATATGACTCACTTGAGTGGAAACTCAACACTGCCGACAGAGGACAATCGTCCGTGATGATGACCTGTACCCGTTTCTCAGAGACAGCAGAAACGAACGTGAGGACGTTGAAGCTGTCATAAAGGCGACCAACCACGTATGGCACGAAGGAGTCCCGACCAGCATACGGTCCATCGCAGGCCACCAGTTCGTCAACGGTCACATCGCTATAATGCTGATCTTTGTCAACTTCGAGTTTGTAACCGTGAGCTTCGAGCCAAACGACCACTGCGGAGGCAGAAAATCGAGGAACAAACACATCAAGGTCTGTTTCTTTGAATACGGTCCTTGCGATCAATTGAAGGCCAGTAGAACCAGATATAACCGCTCCGGTCGCACGCAGGAGAAAACGAAAGTCCTGAACAACTTGATAAGGAAAATATGGGAGGAGAAGGTCGGTGATGGAATAGAGGCGCATGAGATATCGTTCGACCCTTTCTCTGGCACTCCTGGAAACCTTCGCAAAGCGTAGTAAGTCGGAAATACAGAGATGCTCGAACAATGGATCATCAGCAGTCGATGGCCTGAAGTTCAAAATGACATCAGTGATGATGAGAACTGAACGTCAAACGGCATAAAAAGAAAATAAAAGGAACTCACAATCTCCTCGTCATATCCAGAGCCATTGTTTGCTCTGGTTACAGTCGTCAGTTCTGTAGTAAATAAATGTAAACAAATGACGCACGTATATACCAAAGAAGTAGAAGGCAATAGAGAGCCGAATATAAAGATTATGGAGGAATGAAGAGGATGTCGAGCTCTGAGCGTTTAAACGATCAGAACGTCTCAAGACTTTATACCTCCATGATCAGGGGGAAGCTGAATTCGGTTTGAACGCACGACACCGTATAACCTGCTAAAAGGGAACATATCAAAAGCCGCAGATTTACTACGGCTGATCATCTACGGAGATGACAACATCATACGGTACCAATCTAACCGTTTTCAGACTCTTGTAAGCCCGTTTCGATGTAAGTGTAAAGAATACCATACCTACAAAGGATAATCCTTTTTTTTTTTCAGGCAAACTGAAGTCAAGAGTCAAAGCGGATGACAATATAAACGGAAATAACCGAAGCCAAACCGAGCTATACATTGAAGCAAACCGTACGTAGGAGTATCTGAACTGCTAGAAAGGTCATATGCCTGTAAAATTTCAATACGCCTCGAAAGCTACACTGACACTAATGGGAATTGAAGGAACCGAAAGAAAAAAAAAAAAAAGGAAGGTTACAAACCAAGAACGGGAAAGAGAGGGAGGTAAAGGGTAAAAAGAGTTAGCTAGCGAGATCCTATACTCGATTCCTCAAGTCAAATAGCCTCTGTAAACAAATCCACCAAGTCGAAGAAGTTCGGGCACCTGTTATTGGAACACTCTCCTGGAAGACGCCAAGTGAGGTTACCTTCGTTGTATTGGTCCTCCGTCGACACCGTGTCTCCTAAATCTCGATTGCCGTTGTAGCCGCCCCATCTGAACACCGTCCAACCTCGATATCCCCGAACTTCGCGTCGAATTGAGGGGCATGCTTCTCCACATTGACCTGAGAACGCGTTCCAATCCTCCGTTCCTCTAAAGGTAAGAAGACCGTAGTTGAAAATGTCGAATACCTCGCTTTCCGCGTAATCGCGTTCTTTCAAACTGAGATTTAACTCGAGCTCGTGAAGTCCGCGATACATACTATAGATCCTGGTGGAAGACATAACGAAGTAATTCGAGGTCTGAGATGACTGGAAGACAACGGGAAACACAGATGACGTTTTGGTCTCTATGAGTGAGATCCTTCGGAGTCCTTTTTGTTTCTAGATCAACGTGGTAAGTTCGTGATTCCGTGGTACTGATGATAACGTGTGCCATTGAACGTACTCACCAAAGACAAAATCGTCCATTTATTGCAAGACGCGCGCCAGTCTGAAGACAGCTGACCATCGTCTTCGTGGGCCAGATACCCCGCAAAATTGAATAATCGGACCCATCCCATGAAAAACTGCTTATCTTGAGGCGCTGAAGGGCACGAATACGGTACGATGATATTGAGCTGGATTGGACAGACGAACTTGAACTGGTGGTACATTTCGGGGCTGACGATGCACCTGACAACTGATCCAGCTATTGATGAGTTGGAACGCTCCATGAGTTCGAAGAAGCGGGCGTGCTTCTCGTCAGGCAGAAATTCATTGAGAAATCGCCTGAGTCGAGAGCGTATGAGGCTGAAAACCGCTGCACGAAGGGGACGGTTGACGTTGCTCAAAGAGATCCAATCGAAAAAAGTACAAAATTCCATAATGTAGTTCACCACTTCGATAGGTGCGACCAAGGTCGGATGAACGGTATACACGTCACTGCATAGACATTAAACATTAGTAAGTTAAAAGAAAAAAACAAAATCAGGCGTTGATTTGCCCAGGAAATTGAAAAAAGGTCTACTCACCTTTGCATGGATCAGATGAGATGCGAAGAAGGAAAAGTACGCTTTCGATTGTGTTCTTGGAATACAGACGCGGATGTTGGTATAAGAAAGAACGGTGTTTGTGATATACGTAAATCGCAGGTATGGATACTGAAAAGTTCGTGGTGAACGGCGCTCAAGTTATAGAAGGTCGCGGCTGACCTAAACGCGAACAAGGTAATAGACACTCACATTTGGCGATATGAATTCTTCATTCAACGAGCCGAGAAAAAAGGGAAAGTTTCTACGCATATCAACCCTCGATTTTCAACATCGACTGAACTGACTAACCAGACGGTGTCAATCAAGAAAGAGGCGATAACACTTCATCCATTTCGAATCCATATAACGGCACTGTACAAAACAAGTTGACAAGCGGTGAATCAAGGTAGAACGAGAATTCAATATACGAACAAAAAAAGAAAAAATAGAAGATGTAAACAATGCGCAGAAACCCGAACAGAGCGATTTGAAATGGTCAACCCATATTGCCAGACCTCAAAAAACTTTGACAATTCACGCAAGATTTGATGCGGAAGTAGGCGTCGAAGAAGAGACACATGTTTGATTAGAGTCAAGCTCAAGTCAGTATAGCCGTCTAGAACCTTGGTTATCAAAAACTTACTTTGATAAGCATTCAGTTACCGTGACAGTATCTAGATCGCTCATGTCAAGGACATGTTGATCGGAATCCCTGATTTTGATTACAATCACGTCCCCGTACCAAGGCACCGATTCACCCCCGACGTTCTTGGAGAGTATAACGTTCTTGGGCCTTCTTAACTCCGGAACGTCAACTCTGAGCTGAAAAAAAAAAAAAAACCCCAAACCAGTATCATGAACTGAGTCAACGCACTGATACAGACAAAATACAATTCAAAACGAACCTGATCGTAGTGAACAACGACGTAGCATTCGCCCTCACGCGGTCCGTTTCGACCTGGGACGTGCTTGATAACAGTTCGATGGGAGTCAAGATCCGCAAAATCGGTCGTGTAATTTGGAATATCAGGACTCCAAATGAAAACATCAAGGTCTTGATGGTATATTGCGCTGTCCTTTGAACGCAAAGGCGGGACTTCGATGAGATGGACACGCTGGCAATGACTGCCGTAGAAAAAGCAATGGGTAGTTTTCTTGAGGGTGTACTGGTAAAAGTAAAAAAATAAAGCAGCATAAGTGCATGAAGCGAGGCACGACAAGGTCATGGTCAACCAAACGTCGAAACTGATGAGCCAGATGTAAAGTGAAGGTCGAATGACAAAAGTAAGAATGAGCAGCGCAGAGAACAGCGTACTGAACCCTCTTAAAGAGATAACTCACCATCAATTTAGTTTTCTGATACGCGAGCATCTTGTCGACGTCCCGATCCGCGGGACGACAAGCTCTGTTGAAAGCGGACATGGGCAAAAAGAAGAACAATCTGTACTTCAAGAGAATCAAGGTAGCTTATATAGAATTTTCTACCTGTCAGAAGAGCAAAATATTCAAACAAAATAAGATCAAAAGTTAACGCCGTTTAAATTTTGAAAGGACCCTTACCAATTTCCCGTCTGGATTCCGAACAGACTCCTCCATCACGATCGTCACTTTGTGCCAAATCGACATTACCGTCCAGCAAACATCGACGCATTACATGGAAAACCTGTCATTAAAAACGTTGCAGGATATATGTCGAAAACATTTTCGCATGACATCTCGGGAAGGGAGATCCAGGCAACGTTTATATGATGCGCTTGAACGCCAACCATACCAGGTGAAAGATCTGGTGAAAGGAGACATAAACGTTGCTATCGGCATGAATCAGGTCAAATATTCGAGAAAAAGACCCGCGATAAATGAAGAGAACCAATCTGCGGACAAGAGAACACTCAAGAAACGAAAGATACGCGTCCAAGAAACAAGCTACACGATGAGTCTCGTCAGTGAAAACTTGACACCTTCGGAACAAAGTAAGAAAACACTCACCTTTGATCATGTATCGACATTTAAACTGATGTTGCACGTACTATGAAGTCGTCAACGACTCCACAATCGCATTTGATTCCTTCATGAACGCTCCTGATCAGGATCAAACAGACAACCTCTTACGAGACTTCATCGCTGCAACTTCGAAAGACAAACTGGCGGTGTTGATTTGTGGATCGTGCGCACAGGAGACGGATCTCGACATGATCCAACTGAGAAATGTCAAGGAAATACCAAGCCCTGATCGCCTAAGGCCATATACAGCTCACAAAGCGCAAGTTTTGTACAATGGACTTCTCCTGTGCAGCGAGGCGATGAGGAACGATAACCGCGATACTTATATGTGCACAGATTGCTTCGAACATCTAAAAAAAGGAGAAAGACCACCGTTGAGCCTAGCAAACGACATGTGGATAGGAGACATACCTCGTGAGCTACACGACCTACACATTGCAGAACGCTTGATGATCGCCAAAAATTTTCCGTCTGCATATATCGTGAAGCTATATCCAAAAAAAAAGGGGGCAGCAAAGTGGGGCGCAGATTCACAATTTTACAGCGGACTCAGAGGAAACGTCACGACATATAAGATGGATCCAGCACAAATGGCCAGGCTCGTATGCAATAACGTATTCCCCCATGACGCAGGTATACTACCGGCAGTTATAGGAGTAACTTTCGTTGGACCGAAAGGCATGCCCCTACATGGTCTTCCAGGAATATTCAGAATCAGACGATGGAAAATTCGACAAGCACTGATCTGGTTGAAAGTCAACAATCCGCTGTATTCTGACATCATTATATCCGAGGATAGACTAATGGACCTACCGGAGGACGGTATACCTGAAGAAATAATGCTTACAGCAAAATACTCAACAGATGTTGAGTCCTTAAATCGCGAGGGCGAAGGCTATGTTCCAGACTCAGACGACGAACTCGAATATGTCGGTACGTGTCACGGAACTTTCCAGACGCGGAAATTACCGCTATCATTTCGTCTTATCATATAATAATTCACACATATTTTTCTTATCTTATCTTATATTTATCATGTGATTTATTATCTTATCTTATCTTGATTTAGATGACGACATCAATCTCGAGTATACGTCGCCCTTCATAGGACACAACGACGACAACACAGATTCAGATCAATGTGAGCCGTCCCGACTACTTATATCTGAATTTTTAATAATTATCAAATCAGTCAATACAGGACAAACATATATTTATAACGATGAAATCCCTCTCCAATCAACAGGAGTTGTCGACGTTGACGGGCACGACATACTCGATTCTCAGCTAATGGCCCATGCATTCAGCAATAGCGCTTCATCGCAGTCTCTGTTGAAAGAACGCGAAGATTTCATAATAAGAAGGGGTAGTGCATTCGTAAACGAGTATCCCCGACGAGATCCAGACACAGGCGAAAGATGCGACGGAGGTCCAAGTAATCCGAATCACCTCCTCGGTGCTTTTCCTACACTATTCCCATACGGCCGAGGTGGATTTGAAGTGAAACGCGACACCGAAGTCCCATACGAAAAACATGCAAGATGGGCAATGAAATATCACGACAAACGCTTCAGAACTGATCCGCAGTTTCCATTCCAGGTGTTCGGAGTCATGCAAAAACGCGAGGTATGCCGAAAAACAGACCTTCAAATGAAAAAGAACGACTACATTCGTAACCGCGATATACTCCTTACCATAAAACCCAAAGACTTAATCAAGGCCAGTTCTGAAGAAAGTCGTCGAGTTCGATTCAGCAATCCAGCAGTCCGGGCACTTCGCGAGAACGTGAAAGCGGTCAGAAAAAAAGTCAGAGGAACCGACGAGTCCAGAAATATTGTGAGATCAAAAATATGGGGAATGTCTCTACTCTTTAATCCTCCCAGTGTATGGCTGACAATCAACCCTTCCGATACACACGACCCTATCGCTCAAATCTTCACGGGAACAGACATAGACATCGACAATTTCTGCAACACTGCAGGCCCTGTAGCGGCAGACCGCGCTGCTAACGTTGCTCGAGATCCGTATGCCGCGGCAAAATTCTTTCACTTTATCGTGAACACGATCATAGAAACGCTTCTGAAGATCAAGAAGCAACCAAACAGCAAAATAGACAGAGGAAAAGGCGTACTTGGACGTGTTCAAGGCTACATAGGAACGGTCGAAGCCCAGGGCCGAGGTACACTACACCTCCACATGCTGATATGGCTCGAAAACGCGCCAAATTCCTCTGAAATGCAGAAAAAACTACGAACAGAAGAATTCAGACAACATATCTGTACCTATCTCAACAGAGTTATCAAAGCCGATATCGAAAATAGGACAACCAAACAAATACTCGAGATACCAAAGAACAGCGAAGTATCATATTCCAGGACACAAAATCCGGCGTCTTATACAAAGAAAGAAAGACAGACGAACGAAAACAATCTCGTCAGAAATCTCCAATTACATCAATGTTCAACAACCAACTGCTTACGACTCATCAGAAGAACGATGGTGTGCAAAAGAAGAGCACCATTCCCAACTTCAGCAAACAACTGGGTCAACGAAGACGGTGAATGGGCGGTTAAAAGAACATGTGCTTTTCTCAACGCCTGGTGTCCCCCAATCATGCCAGCATTAAGAGCCAATCACGACATCAAATTGCTGTTGAATGGGCGATTGACGAAGAAACTCACCTATTATATCGGAAACTATACCTCGAAAAATCAAACGGTTTCATCAAATACCACCGCATTGTTGGCGAAGACCCTGGCGTTCGACCAAAAAAAATCGAGAAAACAAATCGATTTCAACGAGAAGAACAGGCGCATGATACTAAAATGCGCGAATTCGCTTTCCAGATACAGGGAATTCAGCTCTCCCGAAGTCATGAGCTACATAATGGGATGGAAAGACACATATGAATCTCACACTTTCGTTCCCTTGTTTCTTGACGCTATATGTTACGCCCTCAAAACACATTTCCCGGAGCTCTGTCAAACAAAGTGAGTACTACACCTTTGAACTCGCAAAATCGAGCCATCAGACCTTGAACGTTCTCATATACACAACTTGATACAGCAGGGGTTTGTCCAGCGAACAGCAGCTCAAAATTCCTCTGCAACCCATTTGCATCGAAAACGGCGTAATCGAGCTGAAGGATCAATTACGGGATTACCAATTCCGTGGCATAGAACTGTCTTCCATGAACGTCCTCGACTTCGTACTCAGCACTTACGAAGGCAAACCTGTACAAGAACAGTCACTACAACCAGGCGAAACCTTACCTGGTCGTCCACCCAACAAACGGGCAAACTACTTGGACTCGGCAAATAAATCAACGAAGTGCAGAATCATCAGAACAGCAGGACACGAAACATTACCGATAATATACGGAACATGGTTTCCCCGAAACGATCGTGAAGGTGACAGAGAAATGCATAGAGCGTGCATGCTTGCAATTCTCAAACCGTGGCGAGAGCTGAAAGACCTGAAACACGAACATCAAACCTTTGAAGATCAGTATAATATCATGTTGACGTCTCTCACAAGAAGGCATAAAAATTTCATAGAAAATGCTCAGTATTACCATGAATGCTTGGACGACGCCAAAGAAGACAGAAAAGATAACGATACGAACAACGACTCGACTCGGAAGGAGTACGCAAACGCTGCAGAAGGCTACGAGGAAACGACCGAAACAGCGATGAACGACTGGTACACCCATAATATAGCCGATCACGAAATAACACAAGAACTGATCGACTTCACAAAATTACAAAGAACGCAGGCGAGAGAAAGATTATTCGGAGAAGCAGCCATTGACGAAGGATTCAACTGTGGTTTCTTCACTGATGGTGTAATAACCGACGTTTCAGACACTCCCGCTCCGAAAGCGAGCTCAACAGACATCGAAACTATCAGACGCTGGGAAAAGGAACTCCAGTCCATCACAAAGGCCATGTCTGAAGAGAAAGGGACGATTCAAATCACAAAGACGACTGAAATCGAATCTTCTATACTTCATACGATCGGTGATAAGCCCATGGTCGATACGACATACAACCTACAAATCCGAGCAGAAACAGATACCGTCAAACCATGTAGACCCATCCGTGACATGCTCAACGAGAAACAACGGTTAGCGCACGATATTATAGAACAAAGACTCCTACAGCACCTGGAAGGTCAAGCATTCAACATCTATTCCTCCTTTCAAATTTAACATATCCTCTGTCTCCAACCTTTAACAGGAAATGCGCAACAGCTCAAAATGTTGGTTCTCGGACCGGGAGGAACAGGAAAATCATTATTGATCAACGCAATTACCGAAACCTTTCGTTACCACAACAGCTCATCTATTCTGGCGATGTGCGCTACCACAGGCATAGCAGCCGCAAATATCGGAGGTCAAACACTACATTCATGGGCAGCGTTACCGGTTATCAGACCCACAACCGACGACTGGCTGGAAAAAAGTTCAGGTGCAAACCAGATTAAAAGGAAGAACAATATTGAAGGAAAACACTTTCTTATCGAGGACGAATTGTCAATGGAAGACAAATCACTTTCATACGACGCCTCAAGAGCTGTAAGTCACGTCAAAGGAGGAGAAACAGGATCATCGACGGCCCATCAACCTTACGGTGGTATACATGTCATAAAATTCGGTGATTTCCATCAATTCCCTCCTGTTGGAAAGAAAAAAAGTGCTTTATACTGCGAAAGCAGAGACAACGACAAACCCAAAGCTAAACTTGGACGCGAACTTTTCTTGCAATTCGACACTGTCGTATTTCTCGACCAACAAATGCGAGTCACAGATCCAACATGGACGAGCATACTACAACGCCTGCGCATCGGCCAGTGCACCGAAGCAGACATCGACGAGATACGAAAGCTAGTCCTCACAGACGATAGATGCGATGTACCGAACTTCAATGAGCCTCCTTGGAACAACGCAATACTCGTCACCTCCAGACACGGCGTACGCGATGCGTGGAATTCCTATTCGATCAAAAAACACTGCACACAAACAAAACGAAGACGATACATAGTCCCATCAGAAGATTTCGAGAAAAACTGCGACACGGGACTCACGCAAAAAATGAAACTGGGTATAGCATCAATGAAAGCCAACCACACAGGAAAGCTCGAGGACTGCATCGAAATGGCAATTGGTATGAAAGCCATGGTACAGGTCAACTTTGCAATAGAAGCCGACATCGCGAACGGAACGAGGGGAACGATCGAAGGTATAGTATTAGACGAACGAGAAACAATATTATCCGTCGGAGACGAAGGCGAGACGATCCTGAAATACCCACCAGCCCTTGTACTGTTCAAACCTGAAAGGGAAACGAAACTGAGGTTTGAAGGAGTACCTGACGGCTTAATTCCAATCACACCATCCACCGTCAGTTTCAGCATAAAAATTGACGGAAAATCTCACAGAATCATCAGAAGACAATTTGCCATGACGCCAGGATACGCCTTCACCGACTACAAATCGCAAGGGCAAACAATCGACTGCGTTTTGATAGATCTAGCAAAACCTCCTACAGGTGGATTAACGCCATTCAGTGCCTACGTCTCGTTATCCAGAAGCAGGGGCAGAAACACTATAAGAATTCTTCGCGACTTCGACGCTAACCTGTTCCAAAACCATCCATCAGAGGACCTAAGAAAGGATATGATAAGACTGGAAGAACTAGCAAAAAAATTACACATACGAGAACTCAACTGAGAAAAGTAGACAATGCATCGCTTCAAGAGACGTTGGAAGTACATATGTACAGCGATACGCAATCGACATCTGCTAATTTATAATCAATATCAATAAAAACGAACAAAAAAAGAGAGAGAGAAAGAGAGAGAGAGAGAAAAAGACCTAGCAACGCCAAAAGAATCTTCCTTTCCACAACCAAGACCCATACTGAGCCGAGAAAAACAACCAATCATCAAGACGGTATGCAGAATCAAACTTAAGGTGGAGACCGAGACAACAACACCAGCATGGCGACCATAGACAGCGTTGAAATGCACAAGACATTGAAAACAGAACCGTAAAAGCGAAAACAGTGATGACGTTGAACATACAGCCACAATATTTGTTCGAAACAAACAATGGCCCAACTTTCAAAAAGTGACCCCCCACCGTTAGTCTAGTGTTTGTACGCGTAAACAAAGCGGAGTTTAGAAGTGTATAAACCTTGCTTTACAGCAAGGCGATTGGATGGTATATAAGCCTTAAGGCCTTCAGGGATGTGCAACTCGGGAGTTCCTCTCCGTCCTTCATCATGTCCACAGTGGCTACTCTATCGCGGCACAGAAGGCGGATATCAGCGCGAATCTCAATTTTTCGCTGGTGCTCAACTTTCTGATGGGTGAGTAGCAACAGTCTTTCCTTCGTTTCAATGACTGAGTGAATTGGTAGGCATTTATACCATGGTGTACGTCGGTACCGTGTACCTCTACAGTATGTTCGAATTTCTGCCTCTCATGCAAAGACGAAATTAGTGACCCTAGCGACTAGTGTCCAAGGGCGGGCCCACACTCCAGCGGCGAGTGGTCCTTTCATCGATAACGGCGCTCTACATGCTTTGCATTGTCATTGCGGCGCTGGAATGATCTTTGGACACGAAGGTCCTGATTTATTCGGTCGAGTAATGCGTACCTTGGCGGAATTCCATCGTCCAGGTGCTATTCCATACTACCCAAGACGCGACACGCCGATCAACAGCAGCAACAACGACAACGACAGTGATGACAGTGACACCGAATTCGCGATATCAGAGGGCGAGGAATGTTTCGTCACCTTTGATGACTGGATTCATTACTTGGAAACTCTTTGGGATGAAACCATTTATGAATTACAGCATCCTCGCGATCCCTGGGTTCGTCGCGATCTTCCACTACCTCAACCTGTCGTGTGTCTGTTTAGGAGTCCTTCGGACTGGCTTCCCGCACCAGCATGGGATTTGTGTCAGCGTACTACTGTAGTTGAGTAGTTCAGCACCCCTAAATTTCCTTCGCTTTCATGCCAGGTGTCTATGTTTCTTCCAAGAACATTTAATTCTGCATCCTGGGCTGATATGATCTTTTCTTTGGATCATTTACCACGACCTACGACGCGAGCCTATGCTACGAGCCATGGATTGATATTCGTGTTCTTCGATCGTTGTTTTCCCCATCGTCCTCGCGGAATTGATGTGACGAACCACAAAGACGAGAAAATCCAAGGGCTCCCCTTTCGACCGTCTTCTATCCCTAACCACTACGAGTCACGCTGTGTACTTTCAGCGTTCAAACATTCAACGTCAATTGTCATCACATTACCACCAACGCCTCCTACGACCAGGATGCGCCATCCCAACTCTCCTCGCTATTTTGACCGTCGATTACTTGTGACTCAGTGCCCACTAACGAGCTCTTTCTGAGCCGGACGTGTGTTACTCAATGCCCCGCTGCCTCGCGGTCAATGATGTTCCAATAAGTTACAACAAGTCATCATTGCTGTATCCCGCCATCTTCTTCCACCTCATTTCTAATTCTAGTTTGTAACTTGGTTGCGGACCGTCAACGGACTGTAATTGCGTTGTAATATTTGTGTGTTGCATCGTACAAATAGAACTAAACCCAATACTCAACTGTTCATCGCGACGCATATGCCTTTAGGGATAGGGCAATAAATGATATTGTGAAGCTTATCCTTGTGCCCTTTCGGCAAGCTTTTGAACAGGGACAGGGGTAGCGTGACTTCCCAACACAGGTGTGACATGTAACATAAGTATCGCATTCAGCCAGAAGCAGCCTCCCTTCAACCCGTCCATTGACCACGTTTTTCGTAAATTTTCGCCCAGCGATGCCCGACGACGCAAAATCAGGGAGCGGAGACAGACCAAAGTCTCCTCTAATAAAATCAACAATACGACCGCTCCAATCCCTTTACAACGCGTTAAAATCGCTACCCCTCCAAGTTTTCAACCACCCCATATTTCGTCCTACAACACGCAAACCACATACCAGAGCCTCTTTTGAGTCTCTTCCAAACGAGCTCCTCTTGGAAATATTCTCGCACCTGGAACTCAAACCCTACATCGTATCTCATGGCGTCTGCAAGAAATGGCGCGAACTTCTGCCGTTGACCAAGTTACACCCTATTCGCCAACGCCTTCTCAACCTCTACCGTCGCATTCTCGACACACCCGGCTTTGAGCAGACGCAGGAGTGGACCTCACAGAATCTACTGCATTTTGACAGAGAGGATTACATTCGCTGTCTCCTTCAGCAGCACCCAATTATTCCGGAAGAATTTCGAATGTGGATCCTCGAATGGCCTGCTCGACTTCTCATCCAGTCCACCTGGCCTGGACTTCCTTTTCTTGACTGCCAAAGTCGCACACCCATCGTTCGGAGGTTCGGGGTCAACTGGATCGCCCACCGACCATTTTCCCCCAAGCTGTCCTCCTTGGTCTATCGGTACCGCGATCCCTGCCAGACATTCGTCCCCGGGTTTTTGATCTGGCGCTGGGCAACCAACACGGACTGGTTGATCTTCGGACACGAGGGCCCGGATTTATTTGGTCGAGTAATGCGTACCTTGCTGGATTTCCATCGACCAGGCGCCATTCCATACTACCCAAGGCACTCACGCAACCCAATCGACAACAGTGACAACAACAACAGTGAGGACAGCGATACCGAATCCGCGATTTCAGAGGGCGAGGAATGCCTCGACACCTTTGATGATTGGATTCATTATCTGGAATTTCTTTGGGGTCAAACCATTTATGAATTACAGCACCCTCGCAATCCCTGGCATCGTCACGATCTTCTAATAGCTCAACCTGTCGTGTGTATGTGTATTAGTTGTTATCCGGACCAGCTCCCCGCCCCAGCGTGGGATTCCTGCCAGCGTACTACCGTGATTGAGTAATTCAGAACTTCCGAATTCCTTCGTTTTCATCCCAGTGGCCACAATTCACATTATAGAACCCATTCGTGACAAGGCAGAATATATTTATATCCATATTATGTACATCATCTACATCACGCAAACAGTGTAGCCTGGAAAACAAAGTTTTGATCAGTTATATGCACCTGATTCCATGATGCCGGAAGCCCTACTGTTTCAGCGGATTGGTAAAAAATGGGCACTCCTCCGGGTCCTCCTCGCATGTCCTGGATACGAATCCCAGTACTGTCTGGGTCCTCGATAAGCCTGCCTATGTAATTCAAACAATTATCACAAAACCCATTGGAGCGAAATTTGCCCGTCTCCGCGTCGAATGTCAGCGCCAAAGAGTGAACAGTAATCGTCCTACCCTCTCCCTTGCCTACATAATCCTTTGCCGCCCGAAACGCGAGTGGCAGTGCGAGGTGTTCTGCGCATTGCTCGACATCTCGCTTTTTAATCACACTTTCGAGCTCCTCAGCTATAAGTGGCCTATCACCCATGAAACACTGCCGAATGACGCGCTCCCAATACTTCTCATCGCCGTGAATGACCCGCATCACGCCCATACACCAGGCACTGTGACCGTATATGACCGGTATGGAGCTCACACTGGTCCACACGATGACAAAGGTTGTAAAAAGGGGCTTTTTGTCGGTATGGCGGGGGTGGTGGAAGCGTCGATGACCGGCGATAGCTGATGCAAAGTGTTCCAGAGATTTCACGGGGTCGAACACGTCTTGATCGTCCTTGATGCCATAGGGATGCTGGAAAGTGAAGATAAGGGCCCAGATAAAGCGCTCATAGAGAGGGTCCCAGTCCTTTTGGTTGTTTGGCAGATTGCCCACCTTGGGCAAGAGATCAACCGGAAAGATGGCGAAAAAATCTCGTGATGGGTCTGGGACTTGAGCTTTATCCGAGTCAGCCGAGGGTTTGGGGGATTTAGGTTTGGGGATCGCCGGCTCCGTTGGTGAAGTGAGCCCTGTAATTGTCACAAGGCCTTTGGAAACGGAGCGATCCACCCAGCTTTTTGTCAGCTCGGACAGGTATGCCCCCCTGACCCCATGGACGTTGAACGGGGCGGCAGCATGGGACGAAATGAAATCGTCTGAGCCGCGATCAATGACGTGGTTGGTAACATTGTCTTCCTCTCCTGGGGGTTTGAAAAGATATCAGTAAATTGTATTGGCCTGCAAATAATAATCTTACTTGGTGCAAGCTCCTCCTTGGATAATGTGTGCCTTAGCAACCCCTCGATCCAGCTTATGATTGCCTTACACTTCTCAAAATCATCCGGTAAGACGGGCTTGCCATGGCCTAAAGACACTCGATCATTAGTCATAAACAACAAGATATTCAAGAAGATAGTAGAGGCTTGCCTGGTTTTCCCCCGGCCAGTTGTTCGGGTTTGTCTGGCTGTTTGAGTTCAGGTGGTTGGGTGTCTACTGTCGCTGGCGCTGAAAAGAAAGAAAACGATTCCAATCATTAAATAACCCCGGAGAACTAGGCGGATCGGTGCGAAGGAAATCTTACCGTCAACAGGGCTG
>JAIFHD010010462.1:0-32685 GCA_019721455.1 Psilocybe mexicana | reverse complement strand
ACCTGGGTTTGTGGGCCGTGGAAATCCCCCATAGCACGGCGACCTTGTCCTCAGGGGGTGTCTGCGGCTTGTATGGGCTTAGGCTCATGCACCGTCTCAATATTTTCCTGTCCTGCTTCGGCCACTCTGGCTGGGCAGGCTTTTTTTTTCGACTTTTCATCCTCCTAACCCTAACCTTAGTAAATTACCATATTTGGGCCTGTCATATCTACTTTTGGACGACTCTGCAATAGAATTTATTTTTCTTCACATCGTCAATTTAAAATTGAACCCTTCTATACGTCGAAATAAAGATTCCAGTATTATACTTTTTTAATGAAATATTAATACATATTTACATGCTGAGGCTAAGGATGATATCGAGGACAAGGAGAACAAACCAATCTAGCTTGACTCTTCATCGTCCTCGCCGAAAAAGTCATCCTGTGCTTCCTCTACTGGCACTGATTTTGTTGCGGGGGTTGATGAAGACTCTTGTGGCCATTTCTGTGACCGTGATTTTGATGCTCCATGCTGTGGTGCGAGCTCAAGCTCTGGCTCCCCTGGAAGATCACCCTTTTCCATCTGTTCACGTATCCATCGACGAACTTCTTCACGATCTTCATCTGTCTTCTTGGTTTCTGACTGGGAGGCCTTCGATGATTCTTCACCTTGTCTTACTTCAGGTGGGAATAGGGAAATGTACTTCTTCGTTTTTGGATAATGCTATAGTTCAAAGCGAATAAGTGACGGGCAATGAAGCTTAAACATCGTTGCATACCAGGATATAGTTGAGATCTACACGTAGCCCATGGAGCTCTGACGAGAGTCGTTTCTGCTCCGATTCGTCTTTGGTAGATTCCAGGTGTTTTTTCGTCTGCTTGAGTTTCCGCGAAACCTTTTGACGTTCTGTCGGTCAATGATGAGTTGCCTGGTAAATCGGAGAGAACGACGAGATGTAGGCACCGAAGAATTTGATCTTGTGGTATCGCACAGCAAACGTCCTCTCCTTCTTTGCCACCTCCGCTTGCTGTAGTTCTGCTTCCAGGGCTTTCATCCTTCGTTCGGTCTCGACGCGTACATCAGCCGCCAACTTGTCCTATACGGACAAATTTTGAGACAAGGACATCGACAATTAAAAAACAGCAAACCTTTGCCAACAGCCTCCTCGTCTGTCGTAGTGCGGCTTTCACTTTCTGGACACCAGGAGTTGCGGTTTCGTGGTCATGATTGTTTTTGTTCTTTTGATACTGACGCTTTGGCTTCGAGTCTGTTTTGGTTGAAGTTGATGCCTCTGCATTTTTGTTGGAATCACGCGTTCTCGTTGGAGCCATGGCTATGAACCTGAGAGGGATAACAGGACAAAAAAAAGAATGAGAGGATCAAGACAGGATGAGAGAATGCAGCCAGGATGTGCCAAGAAAAGGCCTATGTTTGGCATCATTCACGATCATAAACAACAATCCAATCTCGATGATCGTGTAGTAAACTGGAGTCAACGAGACCTTGCGAGACCCTGCTTAGCACAGAGCTCAAGCAATCTCTATCTCATTTCCCTTCTTCTAGACGCCATGAGGAATCTTTCACTCATATCTACATGGGAGTCTACTATTCCTTCAGCCAACATCACTGCAACTACCCTCGATCTTGACGAAAATGTCCTGTATGCCTCATCTGAACGCGACACTTCCAATGGAGAAATCGAAGTCGAGCTATGGAAAATCGACCAGAGTCAGGGGTTCAATAAAACTCCAGTGCGTTTCGATCCTCAGAACCCATATCGTTGTACCCTAACGCTGCACGATAGTCTGCCCCCGAGTTGGCCGCAAAATTTCGTGCCATGGCTGCTTTCAACGTTCCCAATGCTGTTCAGCTGGTTTCTCTCCGGTTTATGGCAGAGACACGTCAGATATCTGCTATCATGCGTGGTGGGGATGTCATTTTGGTGTCCATCGAGGAGCCTGATGCGCCAGTACGTTTGACCTTTGTTGCTGAACCGTTCACCATTCTGACCGTATGCAGTTCGAGGTGGAAGGAACTTTTGATTCAGGAATTTTAGCGGCTTCTTGGAACCCAGATGAATCTGTTGTAGCAATTGTAACAGGTCAGCCTTTCCTTAACACTTTTCAAAAATTTGACTGGACTCTGAACAATGCGTTTTAGGCGAACACAAACTTTTGATTCTCACTTCAACATTCGATGTCCTATCAGAGGGACCGCTCTATGTCTCAGAATTCGGAGAAGGTAAGCTTCAATCTCTTCTTGCATCGTATGCTCCCAACCCAAGTTGTTGAGACTTTACCAGATGCACCGATCAATGTCGGCTGGGGATCAAAGCAAACGCAATTTCACGGCTCGATAGGCAAGGCCGCTGCCAAAGAAACACCACAGATAAATGCTGGTACTAGCCCCGATGATGATAACCTCCCCCGTATAAGCTGGCGTGGAGACGGAACGTACTTTGTTGTCTCATCGATTTCTCCAAACAATCTGCCTACGCGTCCGCATCGAACATTACGCGTATACGACCGACAAGGGGTGTTACAGTCGACCTCCGAGGAGGTGGCTGGTCTAGAACATACCCTTTCGTGGAGACCGTCTGGAAACTTGATTGCTGGGACTCAAAGATTTGGGTTTGAGGGAGGAGGAGCTGGAAGAGAAGGCCGACATGATATCGTTTTCTTTGAACGTAATGGTCTTCGCCATGGGGAATTCAGCCTTGATGCAGAACACATCCAAATCAAAGGGCAAGGCCCGGAATACAGCAAAGATAGAAGATGGGGCTACAAAGTTCGAGAGTTGACATGGAATTCTGATTCTACCGTTCTGGCTATCTGGATCGAGGGCGATGCTGGGGATATCGGTGAGCTTGGCCTGTGGTTCACGTTTGAACAAAGATGCTAAAAGTATTCGATAGTTCAATTTTGGACGATAGGAAATTACCATTGGTGAGTTTTCTTGTCTTTTATGCCGTTCTTCTTTTCATGTCTGCCTCCAGGTATATGAAACATGAAATTGCTGCACCTTCCACCTCTCCTAATGAACCCGGCCGATTTTCATCCCTTCATTGGCATCCAGAATTGGCCCTTCATTTCCTCCTTACGACCCCAAGTAAGTTTTGATCGTCGCTCTGTCAGTGTGATATTCACTCATTTCGTTTTTAAGAGACCGTGATGCAAAGAATATATTCTTGGGACACCTTCAGCGCACAATCATTACCCCCTCACGATTCTGGTGCCGTGGCTGTTCTTGACGCATGTGTGTATTGTTCCACTTCTATCAATGAATGGCTCTGATTTCAAAATTTAGCATCCATCCTCCTCACGCCTTTTAGAAGTCAAAATGTCCCTCCACCCATGTCTTCATTTCAACTGTCAGTTTCTGCAGACCCGTCATTCTCATCATCTATACCGCCTGCATCCACACCGATCTATCTCACCTTTGCTCCTGAAAACGATCTTCTAGGCGTTCTGTGGGAACACGGATATGTAGAGTTATGGGACCTCAAGATGAGGCTTTTGCCCGGACCGGGAAAAATCATGAACCCATCCAAGGTTTGGGCTGGTATCCTGAGCGAAAGGGCCCATGTTCGCTGGCGACAGCTCTCCGTCAAGTTCGATGGTTCTTATACTGTCTTTGCTCTGGGAACTGCCACTGGAGGTCAAGTTGACAGTGTTTGCACTTTCAGCCTTGTGGGTGGGAACGTGGAAGGACACAATGTGTTTGAGTTGCCGTCTCGGAACTGCCGCCTGTTGAACGGCGCCGTAACAGACATTTATCAAGGTTCCAATGGAGATTTATTCCAATGTAAGTGAGAACACGCTTCATCATTCTTGGTCAAGATTGAACAGATAATTTTAGATTCTGCAGAGGACGATATCACCACACCTGTCGCTGCATTCTCTGAGTTCTGTGTTAATGCTCATCGGCTGGCCTTACCCTCGGAAAAAGAAGAGGATTCCATCGAGCAAGTCTTTTATGTTGGTCTTGCGAAAACCGGCAAGCTATTTGTATCAACATCAACCGAAGCCACCACAACGATATCGACAAACGCGACGTCGTTCACCATAGCGTCTGGTTTCGTCATCTTTACGACGACTTCTCATGAAGCGATTTTTGTACCTATTTCAGCTCTGCCGTCTCTCATGGAACGAACCGACGGAGCTCCCAAGGAAGTTCCCACTGAATGGTCGGTTCGCAAAGTGGAAAGGGGATCGAGAATCGTGGTGGCTATACCCAGCACGATGTCTCTGGTCCTGCAGATGCCGAGAGGTAATCTTGAGACCATCAATCCCAGACCTCTGGTGACGGCAGTGGTCAACCAAGATCTAGAAGCGTGAGTCCGTTGTGTCCGTCGTTTTGTTTTCCCCCTCCAATGACCCTTTTTTTCATTTTCAGTGGAAATTATCGCAAGGCGTTTTTCGCGTGTCGTAAACATCGAATAGATCTGAATGTCATCGTGGACTACAGCCCAGAAACACTCTTGAAGCAGATACCTTCCTTTGTGGACCAGATTCCCGAAGTCGAGCATCTAAATCTATTCCTAGCGCTAGTGGGGTAAGTGAAGCGTCCTGGATACTGGACATTAAATGGAAGCTAATTTCATGACAATTCAGTCGCGGCAACAACACTCCTGAATTCATCGCTAAAATATGCGATGCTTTCCGAGATGAACTCGAGAAGAGAGACCTGACAAAATACGTCAATTCGATATTAACGGCGCATGTTGTGAAAACACCTCCGGATCATGAAGCTGGTTTGGCCCTTTTACTCCGTCTCCGAGGTATGGTGCTTCTACATTATTAAACCCCAACGGATCATCACGATGTCATTTCATTTCGGTTCTGAAACTCTTTTTTATTATTTCTTTTACTGATGATCACACTTTTACAGAGACTGACCCTGCTGTTGTCGAGGACGCTGTTAAATATATCATTTTCCTGGTTGATGCTAATCAGCTTTTCGACACTGCGCTCGGAATGTACGATTTCTCGCTGGTGATCATGATAGCACAGCACGCCCAAAAGGTGAATTATCTTTTGGAACTCGATTGGACCTTTCCCCCGTGGGGATAAGCATCACCCATTTTTTTTTTTCAAAGCCCATGAGGCTGACTGTAAGATGTTTATCGTACATTTAGGACCCACGCGAATATCTTCCTTTCCTGCGGGAACTCCGAGCTCTTGACAAATACTACCAACGATTCCGGATTGACGATTACCTGAAGCGTCATGAGAAGGCTCTCAAAAATCTTAGTCTTGCAGGTCTGTTTCTTCTTCTTCTTTTTAGTACTACGCCTTCCCTCTAACTATCGGGTCGATAGGTCCAGAACGGTTCGAAGAAGCTGTCGATTATGTCGAACGACATCGGTTATATGATTCTGCTTTGTCAATATGGAAAGGGAAGAAAGAATATCCTGTTGGTGAAACGTTGTGTGTGGATCGTTTCTGGCACTGACCTCTCTAATCTAAGGAAATACTGAATTCCTATGGAGATTGGTTGCTTGAAAGAAGAGAGTTTAGACAAGCTGCTACAGGTACGAATCAACGCCTTTCACCCAGACGTTTTACTTTACTAAATGTGTCTATAGTCTTCATAGAAGCTAAGAGGAACGAAAAGGCTATGATCTCGTATGAAAAAGCACTCCAGTGGCAAGAATTGTTCGACCTTGCAGTGCAGGATAAGATGTCGGAGGAAGATCTCGCAGATATGGCATACCGCATCGCAGGTATGTGTATATCTTCTGAGATGGACTTGTCTACATTTGTTGCTTCTAGAGGAACTTTCATCAAAAAAACGTCATTCCGAAGCTGGACGGGTCCTCTTAGACTATTGCCACGATGTGCGCGAGGCCGTCATCGCATTTGTACAAGGAAATGGATTCTCAGAGGCCCGGAGAATTGTAAGTCAGAAGATGTTATTTTTTCTGAAAACAAATCTAATATTGGGATCTGTGGGCAGATTAGCTTGAATGCCATGCCAGAATTAATTGAGGATGTCGTATATCCTGCTTCTCTTGAGGCGAGATCACAAATCGGGGAAGATATCCAGGAAATGCGAGAACAGATTCGGAAACAGGTCAATCGTCTTCGTGAACTTCGTATCAAGAAGGTGGAGGAGCCAGGTCAGTCTATTCAATCACAGATTAAATTAGTATTGTTGACCCCGCTTCGAAACTCCTTATGCTTTTAGACGCTTTTTATGGCCTGGAAGATAACGCCGCGCTTCATAATGTGGACGTCATGACTGATGTTTCAATGCCGGCAACTGCGTTCACTCGCTACACAGTCGCACCCACGGCGACATCTCGCTCTTCAAGGTACCGATACTTTTTCATCTCATCTCGTAGTCATGGTTCTGAGCAATTAAAACCAGGCGCACCTCTCGCTCAAAACGGAAGATGGAGAGGAAGGTGGGGTCTGGAAAGAAAGGCACTGTTGACGAAGAAGAATATTTGCTTCGGTCGGTTAGCAAACTTGTGGATAGGTTTTTGGCGACACAAGGTGAGATTTTCCCGGAGACTCCTTCCGCGCTCATCGCATGGGATTCGGGATGCTGATTTGCCCTGATTTGCCAAGCCGAAACCCGCAGCTTGCTGCCGCACCTTTTCCAGTTCACGGAAGAGCACCGTGAAGAGGGTCTTGAACTGCAACGAGACGTCGGGGAATTCGAAGCGGAGCTCAAGGCTGCTCTAGAAGAGATCTGGGCGCAACCGCCTACTGCGGACGACGACGCGCAGACTACAGCAGATGGGTGGGCCGCACGGATGGCGGAGGTCGAGAAAAATAAGGCTATCAATCCTCTGGAGAAAGTCCCTAAGCCGGATGTGTCACAGTGGAAAGACTGGCGCATCAATTTGCTGGATCAGAAATGAATACATAAAGAGCGCTGAAGGCGCCCAGAATGAAAATACTAGTAAGGACCATGTGGGGTTAGACATTGTCTACTAGTGTGTGTGCGCCTGTGGGCAATCGGATGCGCACACTTTGATGCCCACTGAACTGACGAACAGGGAGACCTTCAAGATCGTGATGTTGAGTCGATTTTCCCGTGTCTCCGTGTGATATCAGTGGTATGTCTTGGGGAAGTCGATGTGAGCTATTCGTACCGTCCAACAAAGGAAACTCTGATCGCCATCGCAACGAGTTTGAGCGAGGCTGGAAAAGAGGGAGATCACCTGAATATTGGAATGAAAAGGGACTATGGATGGATGTGGGTGTGTGAGGAAGATTCTGGACAATTTCGGCCAGATTTATCGCCGGCCGTATAAAAATCAAAAGTTGCTTTTATTTAGAGTCCGTTGGTCGGTCTAATTTCCGTCTTGGACGAAACCCTTTTCGTGTAGCCAGATCCGTCACATCATCCATCTGTCTTCCAACTCCCCCTTCCTTCCTTACTCTTTTATCACCATTTCCTGGCACAACCTAGTACAACCCAATGGCCGCTCGTGCTCAGCAGCACTCAGCAACTTCCCTTGCGCGATATGCAACCGCAAAACACCCCGATGTTGATTTATTCAATGGGAGCACATCAAGAGACTACTGCAACTCATTCTGGGGCTTAGGGGACGCGGGCCCGAACCTCATGTTTGCTCGAATGCGTGGCGCATCTAAAACGACAGACGAGTTGAGGAACTTTTGGAATGAAAGGTACGTATCTTCGTCACTGTGACCACTAAGCACACGATCGACCATGTTACTAGATGCGTTATCGAAGAAGAGTATGCCGCTCGTCTGGCTAAGTTGGCGAAGGCGCCCATTGGAGGGGATGAAATTGGGTACGTTCACATTTCCTGATGATAATGATCTTGCCAATGTTCTGCGCAGAGACCTTCGCAATTCACTAGACACTCTGCGGATCGAAACTGAGAAGCAGGCCGAAAGCCACCTCCAGCTGGCCAATCAAATCCGACTTGATCTCGAAGGGCCAACTGCCCAGTTCCATTCAAAGCAGATCAACCATCGAAGAAATATTCAGGCTCCTTTAGAACGCAAGTTCAAAGAAAAGCAAGTCCAGGAGTCTTATGTCAAGAAGTCGAGGGAGAAATATGAAGGGGATTGTTTGCGTATCAATTCGTACACACAGCAGGCGACGTACATGCAGGGTAGCGATCTGCAAAAGGTACAGCAAAAGTTACAACGGACGAAGCAGACGATGCAAGGAAACGAACGGGATTTCGCCAAATTCACGAAGGAGCTGTCGGAAACCTTGCAGACATGGGAAAAGGAATGGAAAGATTTCTGTGATTCGTGCCAGGACTTGGAGGAAGATCGATTTGACTTCATGAAGGACATACTATGGGCGTATGCTAACGATATCTCCATAGTATGCGTCGCTGATGATCAGGTAACGTGTTTAGATCTTGGTTCATACATGATACTTATGACTATCTCTAGTCCTGTGAACGAATTCGTACATCTTTGGATCAACTTGAGACCCAACACGATGTCGATAACTTTGTGAACGAATATGGGACCGGCAACTCCATCGCTTTCCCAGCTGAATTCATACCATCGAACGGTCAAGGGGACCCCCAGCTTCCTGGTTCCCCGATAATTCGAGCAACAGAATACCAACGTGTTTCAAGGAGGGTGGCCCCTGCATATCACTCCGATGCCGCAGCCTTGACACAAAACCGTCAGAATTCTGTTGACGAAGGCAGTCACTCTATAAACCACGTCAATGGCGATTCATCTTACGACGATGTTGCGTCCTACGCCAGCCGGCAGACATCCCCCCCTCAAACGAGTCCGCCTAATGTACCCATTCCACCTTTACCGGATGTTGCACCCAGTCCACCTCCAGTAGCTGTAAACACATCTTCTCGAGCAACCCCTTCCCCTGCCGCAAGACATAACCGGGAGTCTCAGCCCTTACCAATGCTCCCACAGGGTAGCTCATCAAGAGCACCTGAGCGGACACAAACACCTCCGCCCCCTCTGCCTGTCCAACAGGGGAACAAAATCTTGTTTTACGGTACGTCGGTTGTCCGAACCCTTTCTTTGCAAAGAAACTTCTCTGACCTTTTTTCTGTTACGATTATTTCTAGTCAAAGCATTGTATGACTATACTGCCACCATTGAAGAAGAGTTTGATTTCCAGGCAGGCGATGTCATCGCAGTTACTGCCACACCCGATGATGGTTGGTGGAGTGGTGAATTGCTTGATGAGGCTAGGAGAGTTGAGGGGAGAAATGTATTCCCGAGCAACTTTGTTTGCTTGTTCTGATTTTTTTGGCTGTGAATCAGTGTGATTTGAGGCCTGGAATTCAACGTTCCATTCCTCATCTTCTTCACTCGTTCCAGATCGTTTGGACTCCTCGTTTCATTCTCCTCCATCACGTCCTCGCGTATTTCCTCACAATGCGTCCCAGTGTTCCCCTTTTTTTTCTTTTGTTCGTCTTTCTTTTATGGCGCATTTTTTTTTTTGGTCGAATACCTAAAAGGGAGGATTTACTAAATTTGCCTTAATCTCTGCCTTCCCTCGCTACCTTCCCTCGCTTGATCTTGCAATTTTCCCCTTCTCTATTCACATTTGTTTGTTTGTATCTACCCACATCTTCTGAACTTTCAACTCGAATTTTTGTCTGATATTTTTAAACGATGCATATGTTGTATTACAAAATTTGCATATGACCTTAGCTGGAGTTCAGCCCCGCCCCGGCCTTGGACATTAAGGTCGTGTCACGGCCCCAGAGCGCGAATCGACCCTGAAAGGGCATTTCGGGCGCTCGGAGTCAAAAGGCTTCCGAAATGGTCAATGAATGTCAATGAGGGTCTTGGTCAACGAAAATCGCTCTCATACATTGGAACAAGTTGGGAAACAAGACGTAAATAACGCGGAACCTTGTATTGGGTATCCAAAGCTCCGATACTCCCAGAACTACGTTGTCTTATTTACTCAGGGTGTTGTTGTGCCACTTTCAACTTTCCGGCCCATATCTAGCAAATAACTGGGTGTCTGGAGGGAAGTTTCTCGGAAATACGGGTTGCAGTGTTCCGTCAAAGGAGAGGGTTATTGGACACCGATTCATAATGTTGGTTGGCCAAGCTCGATGTTCCTATGGCTCATTCGTTTTTCCGGCCCGATGTTGAGCTGGAATTTAAGCGCCGAGGGACCAGGGTCGATTTAGGGTCGAGGAAAGTTGTCGTTCATCCCGGATATACGATTCTAAACTTTCTGGAGTCCCTCTCGTGTTCTTTTATGCACAATTCACTTGAAACCTGAAATAAAGTTAAACTTGCCTTGATCAGACTGGATATAAGACAACGTGTTGGACAATCTGGAGAATGATTGGTGGCAGTGTCGTTTACAAATTACCATCTGGCAGGATAGATCAGGATACACTCGCTCCAGCGTCTCAAGTGGTAGCGATTTGAACTCTGGAATGTCATCCGTATACTTAGCTGTGGTAACCTCAATGCGAATGCACAATTCGGGAATAACGGACAGGCCACCATCCTGAAACTCATTGAAGCGGATCCATAACTTGATGCTTGAACGTGGAGGCTGCTGCCGCCGCGAGCTTCGGAGAGGGACTTGTTGTTCCGCTTAGACCGAACGTCAAATTGCTCACCGTCATCACCCTCTGTCACATTCCACTCCAACAACGTGTCCACGTAGCTGTCCACTTTGGAAAATCTTGTATGTTCAATCAGCCGCTGACCAGCCTCCTGTTGATTTTTGCTGTGGATTGATAGGGCATATTCTAAATTATGGGGTGTAACTGCTATAACCGGGTGGTACGGTAAATTCTTGAGACTCCGTACGCTTATTTCTGCCTGTGCGTCTTTATTTTGGCTGCGAGGCTGACGGATGTCATCACAGAGTACCTCACTCTGACTCAAGACTATATTTTCGAAACCCACACTGGCACAACTTGGACGCCTCCTAGATTCGGTAGATGATATCCAGAGCTGGGATCTAGAGATGTGGGCTGCAGAGTATGCCACTTTCATAACAATGTAACCGTGTTTCTACTATTTGTTTCGAAAACCTTTCCCGTTCGCTTTGGAAATGGAATTTGGCGAAGTGGAAAGCGTAGTTGGCTAAAAATAGATTGGTATTTATACAAATGGTCACGTGGAAGTAAACATACCGGCCCAGAGTCCTTGCATCTTGTCATTCACAGCTTGCCCTTCCGAGTCTCTATCAATAACTCATCCATGATCAAGAAGGCCCAACAGGCGCATGATAGGGCATATTCATGCTGTCTAGAACCAGTTCTGTTACCTCCTATATGATGTGCTATCTTTGATACTACTCTAGAACTCTCGGCATTGTTCGAGGAAGGGAGCCGAAACTGTGATGAATCAATCGCTATTATCGCAACATTGGGTTTCAAGGGATGGGCAGTTGGAAACAGAATATCTCGGGTTAAAATGAGGACCCAGGGCAGTGCCACCAACTTGCTAATATAACTCTCCGCACGAGCACGAGGACGCCGTCATTCCTTTTCCTGAACCACCCCTATACCGACAGGCAGGCCCTTCGTTTCTTCAACACGCAGCATGACTGCTTTCAAATTGGGCGGGGAGAACGTCGCTGGCATCAACCACCCGTGTCTTGTACGCAAATCGGTCAGAACATACGAGCTTGTAGATCCAAAGAACCCGGGAGAAGTTACTTCTTTTGACGTCGGGCAGGTCAAGGCTATCGTTGAGATGGATAGGCGGCTACGAGAGGACGACGACCTGAAATCCGTCCCCGCAGGATATTCCTCTTTTGCGCAAGTATTCAACAAGTACGCCGCTGGGCCTGAACGCTTTGCAACGTTCTCGTACAAACATGGAAAGCCCGTGATCACCAAGGCTGGACACCCCATCGTGTGGGACCATTTCCTGATCGATGACACCATTATTGGACGGCATTATGATCGCATATTGGAGGAATCTGGTCCTCGTTCATCTCAGTTACTATCAACCCCCAACACATCAACATCTGATGATCCCACAAGTCCGAGCAGGGATATACCCCAGTTAGATGCTCTTTCGGTGTACATGAAGAACTCGATGATGACTACGGACGAACTTGTGAAGTTTTGGGTCAAGAGGTTGGCTTTTATTCTCTGTTATCAGCGATATACTGACATGACAGATTGCTAGAGGGGCGATTGAATTTGACTATGCGTCTCGATTGGCTAGATTGGCTGAACGTACAATTGGTGAACAAGTACCATCGTAAGTTCAAAGCACTTGATTTTTCTTTTTCTTGACTTATCTCCTTTCCACGCAGGCAACTTCGGGGTGCGATTGATGCTTTCAGAGTAGAAGCTGCCAGGCAAGCCATGAACCACAACACGTTGGCCACCCAGATTGCTGTAGAATTGGAATCGCGCTGCCTCAAACTGCAACTTTCCCAATCGACTCATTGGCTGAAGATATGTGAGCCAAGTATCAAGAAGCTCCAGGAGCCGGTTCATGTGCAAAGGCCCGCCTCTCATCATGGGGTGTCGTCGGAGTGGAAAAGGGAATATAAAGATCTCAGATATTCACTTGACATCAGACGCCTCCGGGCACTAAGGGGTAGTCGATCTCCTTTCCAAATAAAAGGCGATACTGGTTTCTGTGATCAGAACACGGGCTCAAGTTCTCTTTCACGCAAAGCAGAATGGAGTTCCTTGCGTAAATCGTGCCGAAAAATGGAGGAAGAACGATCCTTGTTCATGGAAGAGCTTTTGTCGGCTTTCGGGGATGTATTGGGTGCGATCCACGATTCTCATAATGAGGTGAGCACGGACCGTTTTCAATTAGCCAGGTGTAAATACCAAAGGTTTTATTTTTTCTCAAAAAACAGTCTCGAACGACAATCAAGCGGGCTATCGACCTATTTAAACCACAAGAGGTCCTCGAACAATTTTCCAACAACTTCGTGGACGACGATGATATCATTTTGGACACTGATAAGCCGCAACAAGATACAAACCCTGTGGGCCACCCTCTTGGGCGTAGTCGCAGTGCTCGTTCGCCACGCTCTCTTCCCAAACTTCAAATTTCGTCCCATCTTCCCGAAGCGAAGCAAAATACCAAAATGGAAGGTAGCAGACCCTTTTTTAAAATTCTACTCTCTGCGAATTATCGCTGACCTGAATGTTGGTTCAAACAGAACATGGTGTCCAGTTACGGCCCAGACCTAAGGACCACCGCACGAATGAGATTGTAGTGGAGAAGCCGACATTTTCTGGCCCTTCGACTTCCCAAAACTCCCGCCACAAAAGACTCTCCGGACCACGGCCGCTGCCGCTTGTGTCTTTTGTGTGCAAGCCTTTGTCAAGGTCCGTTTCATCGTCAAGCAGCAGCCACCGCATGCACCACGTCGGTCAGCACAATCACAAAGCTTTACCTGCCCCGGTGAAAGACAAAACCGGGGAACGAGTTCAAACGGGCCCTTATTACAATTTGATCGATTTTTGAAGTCTCCTTTCCATCGGATTATCATTAAATAATTTATTTGAATCTCACTGTACAACACAGTACGTCGTCATTACCCTTCATCCGGAGACTCTTTCTCATTGTCGTTTTGCAGCACATCACGATACCTGACCTTCGCTTTCTTTTTCGATTTCACACTCATCTGGACGCCTCCGAAGCCCCAACCTCTCATTAAATTATTCGGTCCAACCGCAATTTATATATCATGCCATCTGCCTACGCTTTTCCTGCCTTTTATTCCCAACGGACACACCATCACGGCCAAATCGAGCATCACATTCTACGCCATGTATCAACAAGCCAAACTTCTGCGATGAATGTATTCCAAGAGCATATATTTATTTATCGGACCCAATAGCCAATGCGACAGGATACTTTTCGATAACCTATGGATGAAATCTCGACCGCCACATCGTTCTTAACTAGCAAACTACATGTATTCGCTTCAATGGACCGCCCGGGCCTGCATAACGGGTTGGACAAGCTCGCTCCCCGTGCAGGGGTCTGCAAGAATAAACTTCAATGACCGACATCTTTATGTATGTCTTCTTTTGCTTTTCATCATCTCAACACCGCCTCCAAAGCCAATTTCGTTGTATCCGATTTACTTATCTCCTGAATGTCGTTGGACGAACCGTATGTATGTACGTTATGCTGAAGAAGACAATTAGATGGCTCTGCCTTCGATGTTCCAGTGGACAAATGAGAGTCTCGACGTGCAACAATAATCAAGGCAAATGGGATTTATATTGAACTGAACCGATGGTTTTACGGGAGGGATTGAATGAAACTTTTTTCGTGAATAAATGCAATAAACCCTAAATAGATTTATTTAAGATGTTGGTTCCTCGGAGTGTTGCCGAGACGTGGAATAAGGCACTTTTGACTATTGTAGCCAAAACTAACCTCTTCCTTGTTCCATAACCTTGGTGATGCATCTGCTTGTCCCTTCAAAAACTATTTCTTTTCTATCCTCATAGCCGTCTTCAATTTTCTCCCTTCCTCGCCCTACCCATAATCCCATTGACATGGCCCCAGACTTGCCACAACTTGACAGGCCGGACCTGAATTCCCGGTTGAATTCCAGGCGCCGTTTACCACATCGAACAAACGCGAGCGCGACCTCTTCAACCATGCAGAATGGCGCCGGACTGCCCACCTCGCATATCGTCACTTACTCCGAATTCCTTGGGATGTTCGACGAAGTCGCTCCAATGAACGTAAACCATCAACCAAGCCTGCCCTCCTTTTTGATGGACAACTTTATTCCTTTTGTTGAAGTTGAACACCCCACAGCAGGTCCCAGTCGTCCTCGCACTGTCTTTCCAGAATTTCAACCGTCATACTCGATCATTGAAAGTGGATGGATCAAAGACATTGATGGCAAAGACCAATATGTTGGCCATGGAAAGATCGAGGAGGTCGATGATGATGGTGAAGAGGTCCCAGACGATGATGCTTCAACCCCTAGACCGTCATTTCGTGACTTGAAGCAGACCCCGCCATCCGACAATGACACCGACGCTCAGCCAATCGACGAGATTCCGTTCAATTCTACACCACCTCCATGTCCGAAACCGAAAAACCTTCCCAGCCTCAGGGAAACTCCAACGGCTTCAGAGCTTCGAAGCGCTAAGTCCGCTTCCATGGTTCAACCTTCCATGGGTCCATTAAGTCCGATTCATGATAATGGTCCTGGCCCTTCGAGTGGCTTAGATGAAGAAACTGAAGTGTCCTTGGTCAAGGAAAATCTCAAACTTGTGACATCTTGCATCGAAGATATCAAATTCATGAATACTGTACGCCCTTTCTCTCTCTTTCCCTGCAAATCCATTCTTACGTCTTGACTTCAGTATTTTCTTGCTCAAGGCATCGACGACGACCTTTCTCAACATATAGACATATGCGCTCGTATCGAAGAATCCCTAAAAGCGCTACATGATATCCTTAGACATCGAGCGCGAATGGGTTCAGAAGAGTGGAACGTACGATCATCTTCATGGCATCAAAAGTACTCAAAGCGCATTGTATCGCTTCGAACGTAATTTTCGTTAATTTCTTTGTCCATCGCTCCCGACTCACGGACGTTTTCTCAGGACACTCCAGCGACTAGAGCATGTTCGACAGACAGTAGAGGCCCACACACTTCGGCCTCGTCAAAGGCAGGCCATTCTGACCAAATTAGAACAACACGAGGCAAAATTGAAAGATTTGGCATCAAAATTTTCCGTGAGTATCAGATATGTTTGTGCTTCTTTCAGTTATCTTTGACTGCCACCTCCACTGTCTATTTCTGATACATGGCTCCCCTTCGCTGAAATCCAGGTCTCGTTCGACCGAATCCAGCTCCGACACTTGCATTTTTTAATATCTCAGTCGCATAACGAATCGAAGCGTTATAAGTCGGAGAGGCCGCGAAGCTTATCACGAACATCATCCTTCGAGAAGCAATGGCAGGCTGGCAAATCATTTCGTGCTGGCCTCCGACAAGCCTATAACCAAATGCGACAAGCACACAACAACCTACACTCCTTTGGTCCCTAACACTTCCTATGAGTTAATCGACGACTACGTTCTTGTCTCCTCTTACGATTATTTATGACCCCCGACGGCCCTGCTACCCACATCTTGTTGTTGCCAACCCTACCCACATTTTCTCTTGTTTTCCAGTCTTGTATCTAGTGCTACAGACTATCTTTCATTTCCTCGTCAACTACATACTTGTCTTTGCTTTGGCTCATTGACACTTCTAGTCTTTCTCTGAACACTGGTACCTTACACTTTGTAAAAATTTAATTAGCATGTTTCACAATTTCAAATCGCTATACTTCGACCGTATACCTCGGGATATTCTGAAAAGTTCTCAAGTTTTTGGTCTGCCGACTCGTCACTCATGATCAGATCACGTCCGACGCGTCGAACATCTTGCAAAACGTGACGAGAAAAAGTTACTAAACATGGATATCCATCAGAACAGTGCCCATGAACTTGATACTTACGCTCGCACCAATTACTACTTTGACCACCTCTCTCTACCGCTTTACCTCTTCATTCTCTTTCCAATATGTCTACAGCACACAGACCGACATGGGATCCTGCGCAAGCAAAGGATGTAAAGGGTGGATCAAGGCAGTTCTCTGTACGAGACATGGCTGCCCACACGAAACTCAAATTTCGGTTCGTAATTGGCTCTAAGTGATGTCTGAACAGTCCAATTCACAATATTTTGGGTTGATTTATATAGTCAAACTGGCCAAACATCGGAAGGAGAAGTGAAGAAGCGGGACTTGCGCGCCGAACTGCTTGCTGCTGAACAAGAGGCCCGGAATAAGAAGAGGAAGGCAGAAGGGAAGCCTCCTCTCCTTGAAGACACTCCCGGACAGGTTGACGAGGAGTCGAATAAACGGAGAAAGCTCCTCCAGGAGGCTTTGGAGCTGGATAAAGATGACGACGATGACGACGAAGAGGAAAGCAACAAGGACAAAGACAAGGACGACGAAGAGGAGGAAAGGTTCGTCCTGCAGTTCTTCCTTCTTTCCCTTTTCCCTCATTTTCGATTTATTCTAATTTTGCATGCATGATTTAGTGAGGAAGACTCCGATGAGGAGGAGGAAGATGATACGGCTGAGCTTTTGCGCGAATTGGAAAAGATAAAACGGGAAAGAGCAGAAGAAAAGGCTAGAGCAGAACAGGAACAATCTGCAAGCGAGGCTGCGACACGAGAGGCTGAGATAGCCACTGGGAATCCTTTGCTGAACCTCGCTGCCGCGCTGGGACAGACACCAGGCGGTATTGATACAACTGTTCCGGGAACTTTCCAAGTCAAGAAACGCTGGGACGACGGTAAGATATATCAAGCTGAAGACAACAGTTTTCCCATTAATGTTCTTCTCCTAGATCTTATATTCAAGAACCAGGCTATGACACAAAAAACAAGTCAAGGTAACTTTGTGAATGATTTACTCCGGACAGAGTTCCACAAGTCAGTGTTTCCTTTGTTTCGATCGGTTGACCAACCGTTTACATGTCATCTGTTTCATAGGAAGTTCATGGCAAAATTCATCAAGGTGAGGACTTCAATGACTATCTAGACAACAATTTTTTGACGATTCCATTTATTTATCTTTTTTTTTTTTACAGTAATCGGCTGTACTACTATACCCTCGTCACCACACACCATAGTCAAACACAATATATCTATATCCCCCTAGAACAACACAAGCCCATCAGTGCATCATGTCTGGTCCCACTCCCACCCTTCAGCCGCCCAATCCGGCATTTCTGTTGAGAACGTGCCCAGACTTATGGTATATTTTAACGCGTGCAAAAATATGTATAACTTCTCTGGTTTGGGATCAGGATGAAGTGGTAAATAACACTCGGGGCAGAAATGGTGCTCGTTTTGTATCGTGGAATCGAAGTCGGTCTTTTCTGCAGCTGAAATTTTCTCAATGGCCTCCTCGACTGTGAGCTGTGGGGGTGAAGGGGCCTCAGGCTCCTGTTCCGATTCCGTCGCTTGACCATTGAGTATTGGAGTAGGTGCCTCTGGGGTTTCAGTCCCCAGAACAAGGCCTTCAACGGCAAGGTCTTCAACGGCGGGCTTTTTATTAGTTGACTCGGTCTCAGCAGGAGTGAGGGGAACCTGAGGCACGGTATCAGCCTTTCCGCCTCTTTTCCTCCTATTTTGAGGTGGGGGTGGCTTGATGACCAGGTTTTTGGGCCTCATAACCCCTTTCACGCGAAATACCACATCGCGCCAGCGACCCCAATCCTCGTCCTCATCCTAAGAATGCAACTTAAGATGATTTCCAAATGATACCGACTCCGAATACATCGACTTACTTTCATGTTTCTCAAGCGTGTAATGACGCCAACAGCCTCACTGGATAGGGGCACTGGCGAACCCATGCCAATATCCTCCCCAGTTTCGCGAGGCAGTTTCTTGGCAGATGAAACCGGGTTCGATGCATCAGTGGGCAGCCCAAGAGTCTCGGGACTCCCTTGTGTGTCCACCAGGGCTTGTAGATGTGACGGAGGCGCAGGTGCTTCTCGTTCTGTGCTAGGTGTAACATCAATACCTCCTTTGCCCACATTCTCTCCCTTAGAATCATTCAAACCGTCAGTCAATGAAGGGGAGCGAGAAAAACAGAACTGACCCAGATTCGTTTTTCAGAATACACAGGATCGTTCGCTATTGGATATCCCAGATATTGCAAATGGACCCTAAGTTGATGTGCTGTGGGTATCGATGGTGAATATCGATCAAGTGGACATGGAGGTGAACAAACCCACATCTTCCTGTGAAAGGTCGGCCTGCGGAAATGATTAGATGCTATAACTATTGCAGTACTCATGAAAGAAAACGAACATCTGACCACACTACTGTCGGTGTTTGCATCATATCGAATCAGATTAAAAACAGTTTTTGCATTCTGGATGGTCGATTTAAGCGGAGGTGTCAAGCAGGCGATTTGGGTTAAGTGCTAACCTTTCCTTCTGGATGGACAATATTTAGTCCCATTTGCCTGTCCACTGTAAGAAGGGGCGCTTCGCAGGTGATCTCTTCTCTGCAGTTTGCTCAAGATCAGGAATCAAAGCTTAAAATGGATCCGGAAAACACGTACGATGGGAATTTCCCTTTCACTCTAGCAACATATTCTTTTCGGACAGTTCCCTCCATAAACTCTGAGGTCAACTGTCTAGCCCGGTTGGCGGAGAGCGGAATAATCATCAACCCAGACGTTAGGCGATCCAGGCGATTGACGGCTATTAGGAAATTTAGTACACGATGGAGATAAAGATATGTTCTAAAACATACGATAGCATTTTTCATATCCGAAATCATTCACAAGGATTTCTATAAGGGAATTGCGATAGTAGCGTCCTGATGCATGCACAGGCTGTGAAAAACGTTATTTAGGAAAGGATTAGGCACGAAGAAGTCAAGACGAACGAACGATGCTTCCAGGTTTGTCGACTACGATGAATTCTCGCTCAACATCGTGCTGTAGAACTTTGACAGGCTTAGAAGTAACTGGTGGCTCGTGCCTGTGAACAACATTCCTGGATTTGAGTTAGTTCTGTGAGCAATCATTCGATATGCGGACTAGGACTAAAAGGCTGACTCAACGCGATCTCCGTCCTTTAGGATGGTATCCGGCTTGGCTATCTTTCCGTTCACAGTTGTGACACCAGATTCCAAAGCATACCTCTAAAAACCAATTTAGCATGGTTACTCAACCAACAAGATAAAATTGGACAAACATAATACTCCATGGATCGATCACGGAACTCTGTGGATACAACCTCCAATAATTCCCTGCCGATCCAGCGCAGCTTTGTCATTGTGGTATAAGGGTACCAGTAGGGAGGTATCTTCTTCAAGCCCATGACCTCGGTTGACTTGGCCGGTGAATATTGGTCGGTCATGAGAGTAGATCGTAAGAGATTGAAAAGGTTTTGACGAAATTGTTCGCGAGGTGAAGTGGGAATGAGTGGTATATGGGATCTCGTTTTCCTTGTGAGCTCGCCGAACCGTGTAGAGCGGGGTGCGGTCATGCAATAAACCTGTTCTTCTCCAATATTGCCCACAATGAAAGGGCCAGAATCTAGTCTAGATATTTCGAGAACCACAAAGCGGTGAACAATGTTTCTTTCCAACATCCAGGAGAAACTTACGTCAATCCTTCGAGTTTTCTACAAAGATATAAGGACCGGGGTAGAGGGTGCGGTGAAACTTGGTGTACACAGCAGCTCAGCTGTCGTTGAACTTGAATAACCGTCGTTGACGGTCGCCTGATGGTATTATTTTCCGGATGTAATTTGATCGCATTTATTACGTAAGAAGTCATCGATCATTTCCCTTTTCAGCAAGTTCCAGCGCTTCTCGGCATCATAACTCTGCGATACAGAGAAAAATGACCTGCAATTCGAGTGTACCACATTGCAAGCATGGGTTTGGGCTAGATATACGCACATTTTCCGTTTCTGTTGGTGAACCTACCGTTTTGTTTTTTGGCTCTAAGCTTTTGCTGCATTCTTATTACCTGTTTGCTGCCAGCGAACTTGACCCCTTGCATTGCCAACATAGCGCCCAAATGTTGAAGGGATCAGGGGTACAGAAAATACTCGGGTTGTTTCTTTGAATTGCTCTCGTCAATATGGCATTTATCGCCCTTCTTTGACGTGGAGAATTGTATCCTTTGTGCACACATGGCGGGAGTATGAGACCACCTCCTGATCTATGTTTAGGCCAATGAAAACCTCGCCAACTGCTGGGCGGCCCCGATGCTATACACCGCACATAAACTTCGCATACATCTCATGTATTTCCGCCAGTTTTTCATAACTCAATCCAATTGAATACCTAGTCACCCTATCGTCTCTGGCAACACATTCATCCGTCCTCTACAGGCAGCCGTAAGATAGTAACGGACCTTGGTATGTCAAACAGAAACGATGACTGGATCCGCTATGTGCGCTCACCTGAGGGCACAAAGAGTGTTCGATATATAAATATTGACATGTCGGTGCTTGACATTGAGATATCAACAATCCGCCATTGGAACTGTTTCGGGCTATTATTAAACGCGGTACATAGACATGTAGGCACAACCGATATTCAAAATCAAAAAGAAGGATTTGCGAGCTACTGAATTGGAATTTCAGAGCTGGAAATAGTCATTAAAACACCACCGTCACATATCGCCTGAAACCTGAAAGATCTGCTTGTGATCTTCGATATCCCGACGGTAAGCGTGGATGCTGGGATTTAAATTCATCTCCAGGATTTCTACTTTTACTACTTTATTCGATGCCAGAGCATGCAGAAATACGGCGGTACTTCAGATTGAATGGGGTCTTATTTAATAATATAGCTTTCAGGCGTGTGAGTCAAACTTACCTCACAGAATTCCCCAGGGAACCAGATCCAACCAAGCTGTTTGGGACCAGAGCGCCCAACAAGCGAGGATCTCAACTTCGTTCCAACCACCCTTACCTCAGTGAAAGGGGGATCATATTTGGGATCGTTCCTCCGCCGAAATACTGCTGCACGAAATCGCCCCATTTCAACCTCTCGCACCAAGTATGTCACCGACCACCGTGGACATACTTTAGTTGGATCAGGTGCAACGGTGGGCCAACGAATCTCCCTGCATTTTACTAGAGAGCCTTGCGGCAGGGATCATATTCCATCCCTTGGGATATTCATGGTCGAATAATCACTCCAGGAATACAGGCCCAAATAAATGAAAGGACGAAGGGAATACCCCCAAAAAAATCTGGCTCTCCTGAGTTTAAAGTACTTATTCCAGCCACGACCGAGTCCCACTAAGGGTCTTGGTTACACTGCTGATGCCGGACGGAACGACGGATAACTACCGACAACAATACACACAAAGAGTATATCTGGAAAGGATGCTCTGATATAATTTTTGAAATTTCATCGAGCTTGCGAAGATACTAGTAAAGATGGCTTCGACCGGTCCTAACAAGTTACTGTTTGTGTTCGATTGGTGTTCGACCAATTTTGATTGCTGGCACTTGGATGTGACGAAAGATAAGATGCGATCAGCAGAGCAGCCTAATTGCCTATGTATGGATCAGAGTACTGCAGTATTTTCAGAGCGTAACAGAAGGTAGAAGGAGGTATGTAAATAAATACTAACTCAGGTACGTCAAGATGACGCTCGAATTTGACCGCCAAATTCAAAATCGGAGCAACGATCACAGCTATTCTTAGTCAGCAATTCCGCTGAATTTTGAAACCGATCCGTCAACAATCCGTCAACGGTCCCAAACGTGGTCTTCGCCGCCTCGCTCAAACCTTTTCACCATTTGTGCCCTGCACCATGTTCAAAAACATGTGGCCTACAACAGTATTCTACAGAGATCACACGCGCTCGTTCTCCATTACAACAGGAACTCGTCGCAGTTTGTTCATATTCCAACCGATGCTGCATGCGAATGTCATTGCCACCAAAAAGCTCTTTCTGTCGGAACCTCGGATCCGTTGCCCTCGAGAGTGCACTTATTCTTCACAATCCTTGCCATTGTAGGAAACTGGAACATATACGCCAGTCATTTAATGCTGGCAACTCGGCAGTCCGAGGGCGTTATCTTCCCTGACGAAACTTTTGTTGGACTTTGGCGACAATACCGCAAAGGTTTACGACAAATATACCTTGGACCAGGTTCCTCTCTATATGTCCCGTAACCACCTTATTCTGGTATGTTATCTTCTGGAAACGTAATCCCACCAAGGCGAAGGGAAAGCGCGTCCCTGTCGGAATATTATGATACGTTGTTTCTGACAAAGTATCCTATGCCACCTCGTTAAACCGGCAACAACTGGGACCTGATTACATATCTCAGGACTGTGGCCAAGAGCTTGATCCATGATTTGACGATGCTTTCTATCTTGCTTCTGTGGTTTGATCGCTAATTCTGGTCTGTGGGGTTGTTCAGTTAGGCTACGACCTCGAAGGACTAGCCAGGAAATCTTGATTCTCGCCAAGAACCCTGCCATGCTTACCTCTATCTGATTTGACAGATGCTGAGTAGAAGAGTGATTATAATAGAATGTCCTATTGGATTTAGCAGATCCTATCGCTGTGCTTTGAAACTAGATACAGGTGTTACACTTTGTTTGACTATGATAGATCCACCTGTCACCCTCACAGTGTGGGCCCGATTCTCCATTATGTATCTCGTTTAGATACTAGGGATCCCTGGGACACTCACTCCGTCCAGTTATAAAAGCGCACGACTAGGCGATATACCTTTCAGCTCACCTCTTACCGAAATGCGACACTCTAAAGCGCAATTGACAACGCCCTCCTCCACTAACCTAAACAAGGGTCCGGCTTTGAACCACAAACGCTCCGGTTTCCTCTCTCGTATCAGCCTAGGATGCACATCCGCTCATACCTTTGACGGCGACGACTTTTCGACTCCTGATATAACGAGGGTAGAGAGCGAGAAGAACAGCGCGTCTGTTGAATACCTTTACCAACCACGGCCATACGTTCCTCCTGTGGCATACGCGCCGGTCGCAACCCACTATTCAGATTCTAACGACGAGGAGAAAGCATTTGAAGCCTTTCTCAAGGAGTATCCAGGTGATTCACAATCGTTATCTGATCCAACTTTTATCAGCTCACCCACTTCCTCCAGAATACCAACTCACCTGGATCTTGGATACCCTTCGTCGCACTGACTTCGCGCGACTGGAACGTGCGGGGGAGACCTACGTCGATTACATGGGTGGATCTCTATACCCAGAGAGCTTGATTAGGGCGCACACCGATTTTTTGAACGGGAGCATCCTCGGTAATACTCATTCCGTCAGCAATACGTGAGTATATGCGCTTCGGTTCTCACGGAACATAGGCATTGACTAAGTGAACGATAACTGTCAGGTCTAAACTATCGCTGAAGTGTGCCGATGAAGCACGTCAGGCTGTGCTATCTCACTTCAAGGCGTCCTCGGATTATACAGTAGTGTTTACAAGCAACGCGAGCGGGGCGTTGAAATTGGTTGCTGAATCCTATCCGTTCACAAAAGGAAGCAGTCTAGTCATCGGAGCTGATGCACACAACAGCGTACGCAAATCCACTTGGACCATTTCTGTGTCACTCTAGCTCACCTTTTTCGATAGGTTCATGGTATTCGAGAGTTCGCCAGCTCAAAAAACGCCGAAGTGGCATACATTCCTTCCACTTCCCGTGGCGGCTTCGACGTTCCGACTGCCAAGGTGAGTAGCCATACTTTGAAAGCCAAACTAGTCATTTACATACCAACATCAAATCTTCAGAATATCTTGCTCCAAAACCGTCCTAAATCCACGGACACCACACCTTCTTTGTTTGTACAGACAAGCCAGTCGAACATCACCAACAGCAAAACCCCCCTATCGATGACCGAATTTGCCGCATCTCTAGGATATCACGTTGTTGTAGATGGAGCTGCCTTGGCTCCAACATCGATCGTCAACATATCTGAATACCCGATCGACGCCATGGCTGTGTCCTTTTACAAGATGTTCGGTTACCCCACGGGGGTGGGCGCCTTGATCGTGAAGAAGTCCTTCTTAGCCCAACTCAAACGACCATGGTTCGCGGGTGGCACGGTGGATGTCGTACAAGTTCCTGGGAACATCATGACGCGTGCACATGAGGCCCATGAACAATTCGAGGTGTGTAATTTAAAAGCGATGCCACTCGTTAAACTGATCTGTTCTCATGGCGTTTGTTAGGATGGAACCATCAACTATCTCCAGCTATCCGCCATTACAAATGGACTGCGCTTTTTGTCTGCATATCTGCCCTTCCTTCCCCTTCGGTTATCTTCGCTTGTTTTCCACTTGACGTCCACTTTATCCAAAATTCGACATGACACTTCCGGACGGCCTGTAGTACAGATCCTGTCCCGAGCACCCACAAAAAGGCTCCGTTCCGTGGGTGACCAATCTGACGCCGGCTCCATTCTAGCCTTGCTGTTTTTTAATGTACGTCAAGAGTGCTCCAATCTGTCTTTCATATCTGACAAGACGCCCACAGCCTGTTGGTGAAATGCTTCCCAATTCCTTCATAGAATACGCGGCATCTACGCAAAATATATCACTACGGACGGGTTGTATGTGTAATCCTGGAGGTGCAGCTGCTCTCTTGGACATTGTTGAGGAAATGGCCCGACTCTATCCAGGGGTCACTCTCCAGGATTTCGAGGATAAAATGGGAAGGGAACTGGGGGTCGTCAGGATCAGCCTCGGGATAGCCACCAACTTCCATGACGCTTGGCGGGTCGTCCAGTTCGTGGCCTCGATCGGAAATGAGTTTACACGCCAGAAGTTATGGAAGCAATGGGAAGCCACGCGTTCGGAGACAGGCCACGGCCATTAATATCTAATCAAGGTTCCGTTCATTCCGAGATTTCGCGGGCTTTTGTCTGGATGAAAGCCTAATAATATGTAGTCACTCCTTTTAAGCACAATATTTCGTACTATTTCTGTACTTATTTTCCGAGCATATCGACGTAATATTTGGTAGTTAAATAATGGGTTCGCTTTATCTGGTTAGCCTAGTATACAGGTCATATTGGCTCTGTTTTTTTATCAATCATCAATCGTCCCGGTTGACCACCTTTACATTTAAGGGAAGATATCGAGACTTCTTGGTGTGTCCTTCGATTGTAGGTGTCATTACTAGGCAGGCTTCTCTACGAACCATGGTCGCTTCTGGTGTCATGGAAAACTCGAAATTACCGACGAGCTCCGCGATGAAAGCGTGAAGTTCCAGAACAGCGAACCGCCAGCCAATGCACGACCTGGAAAGATCATAATTCAGAAACGCTGTCGCGATCAAAGATAGCCAAAAGCTTACCTGACTCCTCCAGAGAAGGTAAGTCTGTAATTAAGAACGACAAAGATGAGACCAAAAAATTGCGGTATAACAACGAATAGAACCTACGAGTTCGCGTAGACGCCAACGTGAACAGAGTTGTCTATTCTACCTGGTTCGAGCCAACGATTCGGGTTGTATACGTCCGCATCTTCTCCAAAAACTGACTTATTTCTAGTTCATTGGTTAGCAGCTACGAAGACCTTTTGGACATCGAAAATACCTGTTGAAACCGTTTACGGAGATGACGATGTTGATTCCCTTTGGTATGGGGATGACAGTGGTCTCTTTCCCAGAAAGCAACGTGACCGGTTTTGAAAGCGGTAGCGCGTCGTCTTTGACCGGTTGTCGGTGTAGAGCATACGCTGCTGGATACATGCGCAGTGATTCCTATATAGTAAATGAGAAAGATTTGGATTTGGAGAAATGGAGCCTGGACCTGCCTTGACGACTGCTGTCAAATAAGGCATGTCTTCAAAATCACTAGCAGACAAATGGCTTGCTCCCTGTTCTTTAATCTCCCGCTGTTTCTGATGGATTTCCCTCCGAAGTTTTTCTTGAACATCTGAATGACGGGCTAATTCGTACATGGTCCAGGTTAGACTGGTTGCAGTCGTCTCGAATCCAGCGAGAAGGAGTGTTCTACGACATAACCGTTATTCAAGCCCAATCACAAGAATAAAACGAAGGAGGTGGACATACCGAAGCTGAGCCACCATTTCTTCGTTTGACATTTTGCTTTTTTCATCTTCTGAATTGTTGGCCCGCACTGTGTGAGGCTTTAACGTTTAAGTTTAATGATTAGCGGACCACGAGAACTTGCCTAATAGGCTCATGACGTCACGATTTCCCTCCAGTCCGATATCATGTTCCTTATTGTCGATCATCCCTTGTGCCACCCTTGTCGCTACGACAGACGCGTTTACGAGAGTCTCCAAGCGAGGGCTCGGAGTTTTCTTCATCAAATACGGAGACAAAATTTTCGGAATACATTTTGTGACAGCCTGGTCGTAGAGCTCCTTTGCGGAGACTTGTCCGAAGGCCTGTAAACTGAGGAGTCTGGCGGTTATATTCTGTCCATGATGGTGAGATTGATCAAGCATACCATAGGTTCGTATACGATCTCCCCAATTCATCATCGGCATTATCAAGAGTTTGAAAATGGTAATCAAAGGCGGCTAGGCGGAAGGTCAACTGGTGGAACCATTATCTTTGAAAGCACGATGCGTTTGCTTACCTGCTCCCATAGCATCTAAGGTGGCCCTGGACAACCAATCTGATACATCAAATACTGATGTATGACTGGAACTGGAGGAAATAGACTCCTTCCATTTTTCGGAAACCTATATCGAAAGTCATTTGAGAAAGCGCATGTTGTATCGGCGTCTTTACCACATAGTAGACTGACTTTGGATGCATACTGAGAGAAAAGCGGGACCAGATCCTTGCATTCTTTGGCACCAAATGCAGGGGTCATTATCCTTCTATGTCTTTTGTGGTCATTTCCTGTTATTATGTTGAAAGCATGCTCCAGACTCGTCCATTGACCTGACTGACCTTCTGCCCAATTTAGTCCAATGCCCGATAACAGCTTTGATGCAGCGCGACGTTCAGGTGGCTTGACAAATCTATAACCTCCGGTGTGCAGAATATACTGGAGAGCCTTGGGATCAGAAACTAAGAGGTGGTCTTTCTGTCGAGATAAGCATCAGCAATACAATTACTTTGATTTGGTTAAGATCAATCTCACTCCAAAGAATCCTTTATATCTGATGACATGACCAAACCGCTGTTGCCATTTCAAGTCAATCTGGAAAAGTCATGAACCCAGGACTTATTTAACGGGAAATGCGTTAAATACCACTCCGGCCTGACTTCCAAAATATTCAGCTAGATGTCCTGCATGCCAGTAGATTTTAGTCGTTGAAGACTATAAACCAAGATTATGCTCACCAAGAATGTATGAGTGGGACTCGGGCCCTGGGATATTCGAGACAGAGAGGCGAGAAAGCCTTTGGTAGATACGATGCAGAACGATAAATATCGCCAAAGCAGTCAACGTGAGGAACGGGGTCATGGTAACATCGGGTTGAAATTTTTAGAAATTTTTGTTTCCTAGACCTTTATACCATTCAAGGAGAGTGTTTCATTTCGTGCCGGAGATGGACCCACTTCATCTGCACGCGGCATTTGACAAACGTTATGCCAAATGCCAGAGAGAAGCGGCCCTGGAGATGCGACTTGTGCTACTCTCCACAGAACTCTGGATGTTGAGCCGCGGACATCAGATGGAAGTGGAACAATCTTGATATCATACAGCGATAGATAAGAAGGGGACTTCATGCGAAAAGAGGTTTTGGGGGTTCAATCTCCAGTTGGCTACTGATTGCGATGACCAACCAAGGACTGCGAGAGAGCCGATGACTTTTGACTTGATCATGGATCCCTATGACGGTGAGCTGTTAACCGAAACTCCCAGGTCTTGCTATCATTGCGATAGACCAAATCGAGTTTACCTGAACATATGGAGGTCCGAATAAATTGTATGAGTTCCTGAGAACAAAAGTCCGATGATGAACGCAAGAACCTGAAGAACAATTCGTGAAGGTGACAGAGCGGCATTATTGAGAATGAAGTCATTGGTGTGACAGGGAATCTGTGACGGTCACGATGTGTGATTCTTGCCACGTGCACCTCACTATACCCCAATCCGGAATGCGAACGATACTCCCGTCTTCAGTTCAAGTTTCCAAATCGAACTCAAGGACATCGTTGTCGGTCTTCAGATCATAGCCGCTTTCGACCTTCATATCTATGGAATTCTTTTCTCAAACATATGTCGCTCTCCGTGGGCCCACAGGAGCCCCACAAACGGCCACAGACACCATTGGCAGACTCAGCGACCGGCTCTCTCCTGCAACCCTACTTGCAGATCGACGGGCAGCTGTATTGGCTCTGAAAGGTCTTTCACGCGACTGCAAGAAAGACGTCGGAGAAAAGGCACTTCCTGGTCTACTGGACACGCTGTACAACGATTCGGAAGTTGATCCCGATACAGGCAAAGCCATTCTGGAAACCCTCGACATCGTCTGCGATACCGAAGATGCGACGGCTGAAAACAGAGAATTGGGCTTCAAATATACCGACGTCGTCCTTGCCTCGGACAAGACAACACATTTTCTGTTTGGACTCCTCGCAGACCATAGTTTCTACATCCGATTCGCGACTCTGCAATTTCTTACCACTTTGCTGCGCAATAGACGACAGGTCGTCCAGAGTTATTTCTTGACCGCACCTACAGGTCCGGGCAGTATTATTGGTGTACTAGAAGATAAAAGGGATGTTATTCGCAATGGTGAGTTGTCTTTGAACGTTGCACGCAGCGCTTTTAATATTTCAGTTTGTTCATCAGAACTAATCAATCCATATTCCAGAGTCGATCACCATGGTACAGGCCCTGATATCGCAGAGTCCAGATATACAAAAAGTTCTGGCTTTTGAAGGTGCATTCGAGAAGTTGTTCAACACGGTCACGCAAGAAGGAGGAGTTGATGGCGGGGTTGTGGCTCAGGGTGCCTTGACATGTGTCGATGGTTTGTTGCGCTTCAATAACTCAAATCAGGTATCCTACTTGCGAATCAACCCCTCCAGCTTTCTCATCTAATTCATAGAGTTATTTCCGAGAAACATCTCTGCCTCCACTTCTGTGCGCTCTCCTCCAATTCCCGGTATCTTTGGACACTCATACAACGGCCCCTCAAGAATTTGCTTTGCAATTTTGGGATGATCAAAAACAAACCAATACATCTCTCATCATCGGTATAATGGGAATGCTTGTCGGTTCCCAAGGACATGGTGTATGTATCTTTGTCAGGTCAAATCCATCGCATCATTTAACTCGTTATTTAGGTACAAGAGACGTTACCGTTCACCAGATGCCTTGTCGAAATGGCTCTCGCATCTAATGCACCAACACCCCTCAAAATTCAGGTAGGTTTTCTTCTTTTTGTCGGTAGTATATACAAGTTAAAATCTTGCTCCAGGCTTTACGTCTCCTCCCCACGAATATCAACTTTCCCTTATCCGAAATCTCGTTGACGCCTTATGTACCCGTTCCTGATACCAATGGAGAGGAATGGGATAGGTTGGAGCTTGCATCAGCACTAGATGCCCTGGTCGAATTAGCGATTCATGGGGAATACAATGGGATGGATGCTGGAAAACGCACTAAAGAGGGTCTGGAGCTACGATCTGCCGCTGCTAGCGTTTTTGAGGTTTGTAGTCTTGGGACTCCGTTTATCTTCTTACTGAAGACAACCTACAGAACTTTGTTCGTAAAGATGAAATTCGACAAGCGATTGTCCAAGCCATGGTTCCTCCTGAAAATTCAGGTACTTTAAACTTCTTTATTTCAGCCTTCGCTTCTGATGCACAACTGTGGATATTCAGATCAACACTCAACAATGACCCCACTTTTACACTCCCTTGCGTCACCGCCCAACACATCATCCGTATTGGATCCTGTAAATGTAATCTCCACTCATATCGCGACTCTTATGTTCTCGCATCTGCTACGATCCTCTCCTCGGGCAAAGGCCTCGGCCAGATTGATTGTCCCTGGACCATTGCATCCACCCTCAGATCAAAATGCAAACTTTTTTGTACCAGCAGATGGCCCGTCATCGGCACCTCCTCCTCCAGAAGAACCTGAAGACGAGGGAGAACGCCAGACTTTGCTACAGACTCTTACAGAGAATTTGTCTTTAGCTCTGTTATCTCGGTCTAGGGCTAATACTTCGGAGAGGGAGGCGAGGGAATGGGATCGATATGTCGTTGGTTATCTTTGCTTGCTTTCTCAGTGGCTATGGGAAGATCCAAAGTCTGTCAAAGACTTCCTAGACGCAGGTGGTCTTGGTGTCGTAAGTGTTTTCATTATGCAAAGATAACGTTTAACTGACCACCATCCTCAAAGCTGGTTGAGCCGATCAATCAAACATCTGAGGTGGATTCCATTGTCCCAGGTCTCTGTGCTTTCCTCCTTGGGATTTGTTATGAATACAATCGCGAACCAGGGGAAATTACGAGGTCAGTGACTAAAAGAAAAAAGAAAAAACTCTGATTCCAATCGTTGTAAACTCGATTAGATCGACCATCCATCCAATTATAACCCGCTTAAGCGTTGATACCCTGATTGGACAAATGGCGAGATTTAGAGAAGACGAAAGGTTCAAGACAGTTGGGCCCGATTCTATCGTCATTCCCTTCCCTCCAGCTACGCAGCAGTTAACGAAGCCTGCGCCAGGAGCTGTAGAAGAAGGCGAAATTTGGTTCGATTGGGCTTTTGTTGATTTTTGGAAATCTAATTATTGTCAGTTATTTTTTACTTGCGTCGTCTTTTCGCACGTCTTTTGATTAGTTGCATCGCAGATACCGTTCAACGTGGATTCTCTAGTGACCCTGATCAACTTTCCTCTTCTTCAGGTATTTTTATGAATCTTACATCCTGAAATATCTGTTCTAAATTCTTTTAGGACAAAGCGCGGAAGCAGCTATGTTAATCGCTTCCCTCAGAGATGTCATACGCCAACAATCGGGTGAAATTGAGGTCTTGCAAAAACGCTTGAAGGAAGTCGATTCGAACGCCGGGGCCCAGGTATTTGTTTGTTCATGCACCCTGACGAGCATACGCTGATATAAAAAATCAGGTTATCGGCCTACAAAAGGAAGTCGAGTCCCTCCAAGCTCAGCTCAAGGGCTCTGAAGAGAAAAGGAAGGATGTGGAAAAAGAACAAGAAGATCTCTTGGTTCTGCTTGACGAGGTCACCGTCAAGAGACGAAAGGACAAGGCTCGTCTTCGTGAGGCTGGTCTTGAAGTCTCGGATGACGAGGGAGATGATGCGGACGAGGACGAGGATGAGGATGAATAAAGATAGATACCCAGACTCTCTTTCTATCCCGAGGACATTTCAAGGAGTTTTCGCATACCGTTCACATACTACTACACGCTATATAAATACGAAGACTTGGGAAACAATGTTTTTGTTGAGATACCCAACACTGTGGCGCATCTCGTATGGACATCAAATGCCTTCATGATTTGAGACCCACTCATGACTTTGCCCCATTGTCTGCTTGAAAAAAAGAAAAACTTCTCATGAGCCGGTGCACACGGTGGGTCCAATGATACTGGAGGTCTCTACACGATTAACATCCAAGCTTGATTGAGAACTCAGGGGTTACAACGGGGGTAAACATCTAGCCTTCACAGGACTCTATGATAATACGATCCCTTGCAGTAAAAACTACCGTAGGGCCGGCCTTTGTGACCGGCAAAAGCCCACGACCTTGTCAACGACCGTAGAGGAAACGTAAACACCTTGGTCAACATTTGATACAGTCAAGATACAGTATACAGAAATGGGCCATGGCGCACAAAGAGTCAAGGGTTTTAAGTATCAAGTTGGGCACTCACCTCAGCTACTTGTTCGATCTTGACCGTCTCAGGTGTTTCAACAGTTCAAGGGTGAAAAACCTTGGAAAAACCGTGAAATCAATGATGTTGAGTAGTCTTGCATCGGTCCGGGGCATCCGCGCTATTGCAGGCATCATAGAAAACGTACGCAATGCGCATAGCGATTTCACAAAATCAAATGCGCGTCAAATGCGCATTCTGCCAACATTCTGAGGATGTCAAAGCCCATGACGGTGGTGATGAGCAAACCACTCAAAAACGGAGAACTGAGATGTTCCAGTCAGAAAATTATATAATTCTTGAATTAAATAATCAAAACATAAGACCATGATCGTGCAAACGCCTGCGAAATCTGGCACAGTCTACAGACATAGAACCCAGCAACCTAAAGGTCGTGGGAAT
>JAIFHD010010453.1:0-10002 GCA_019721455.1 Psilocybe mexicana | reverse complement strand
CTTTGAATGATGAAACGTATTCGTCTTCGTCGATTGTCAGCTTGGATTCTTTGGACACCTTTGCTATCCGGCGAGCTATCTCCTGCATGACTCGGAGGGGAGCAGCTAGTTCTTCCTTCAGCTTTGTGGCTTGTTCGCTCTAAAAAGGTAAACATTTCGTCAGTATGAAAGGGAAAAAAAAAATACTGTGTTTGACTGACCTTTTCTGTGAAGACGAAACAACTAAGAAGAGCAGCACATTGAGCAGGCTCCAACGCATTGAAGACGCCATTGAAGATGAGTTCAGTGAGGAGCAACTCATCACCTGAACTAATCTCACAAGCAACCCTCCCCTTCATATCGACAATATCAGAGGAATCGGTGAAAGCCAATCGACGCAGAACTCGTTTGCGGCATTTGAGTTCCTCGAGTTGTAAAACGTCATGAGTGGCCTGGATACGTTTTTTGAGGTTGCGAATGCGTTCTTGGCTCTCTTTCTTTTTTGAATACAGCGTGTAGAGTTCAGGTAACCTGGGATCCTTGTGTAACGGGCTCGAGAACATTTTTTGTTCCATGGCGGAGATTTTCTAGAGACATGTGAATAGAGCTTTGTAAGCTATAACGAAACCTATTTACCTTGACGAGTTCCTTGAATTTGTCGTCTTTGATGTTCATGTTTTCGATTGGGTCCAGCAACGATACTCCATTGGGGAAACGGCGGTGTACTTCCAAAACACTCTTCCAGACTGTTTCACGGGCTTGATCCTGACGAAGGTCTTTAGGCAGGAAGACTCGAATGTGGCTAATGCCGTCCAGTGTCGATAAAAGGACAGGGACAACTAATGGAACACCTTTCTGACCTGGTGCACAAGGTTGCACACCGCCAGGCGTGGGCGTCACTGCTGAAGCGTTTTTTTCCTTCGACACAGAACCACCTGGAGCGCAGTTGAGGAGAACATCAACGATGTATTGTTCGTGTGGTGGGAGCTCTTCAGGTTTGGGACCAAGTTTATTCTTTGGGGGCAGGCGTTTTTCGTAGTTGATGACGATTCCCCAGCCAAAGTCAAGTTTTTGGTGTTTGACTTTGACGAGGCGTCCGGGCTGAAGGAAAGGAAGGGCATAAGTCGGATGAGTGATGACTTCTCTAAAGTCGGCGAGCATTTGGTCGAGCTGTTGTCGTAAATCGTAATACTGCGAGACAAGGTTCTCGTCGGGGATCGTTGTGGCATTTCGGGCTTCCTCCTCCTTTTTCAATTCTATAATGATTTGTCAGAATAAATGAAGAACGGTGAACAACGCGAGGACATACCATCTTCCAGAGCGGGAATTCCAGCACTGCTTTGGAATTGGAAGAAACACCGCTCCAACATGAACTCGGGGCTGATGCCTTCCACTTTCATGAGATTCAACACCATATTGTACCCTAAATGGAACGCCGAGTCCAATCTGTCTGCCTCGCCCTTCACCATCTCCTTTGCAGCTGTCGGTTCCAGTTTCTCGTCACACATCATAATGACGACTCCTCGATCATCCAAACCTCTTCTCCCAGCACGTCCGGACATTTGGATGTATTCGCCAGAAGAGATGTTACGGAACTCGCGGCCGTCAAACTTCCTTGTAGCCGTGAAGACAACCGTTTTGGCAGGCATGTTTAGACCAATCGAGAAAGTTTCAGTGGCAAAGAGAACTTTGATGAGCCCTTCTTGGAACATAATTTCGATGACTTCTTTGAGAATAGGGAGGAGACCTCCATGATGGATACCGATACCACGTCGCAGGAGAGGCAGAAGATTCGTTATTTGGGGTAGTTGGCGATCATCCTGGGCCAGATTTTCAATGGCGTTATTGAAGATATTCGAAATGAGATCCTGTTCTTCTGTCGAAGTGAATTCAAACTTCGAGAGAGTCAACGCAAGGCCTTCACACTCTCGCTTGCTGAATGAGAAAACGATGACCGGGTTGTAGTTTTTCAGCATGATCATTTTGATAATTTTCGATATGTCGGAAGGTCCTGGACACAACTTAACTTCAGAAACGAATGAAAAGCAAAGAAAGTACCTTTTTTGTCGCCTCCTTTTTTGGTTTTACCCTTTTTGCCCTTTCCGCCCTTCGAATCAGCAGGATCTTCTCCCATGTTGTCTTGAATTTTACCCATGGCCTTGCTAAAATTGTCTTCACGGAACTCTCCCTTCTCGTTTACGACGAGGTAGATTCCTTCTCCTCCTGCGGGGAAAAGATAGTGTTGGAGTGGGGTCGGTCGGAAGTCTGTGTAAACGACATGGCAGGGTTGTTCGTGTGATTTGCATATCCATTCGGCGAATTGCATAGCATTAGGGATGGTGGCAGACAGGAAAACATACCGCACAGTGTGCGGAAGAAGAATGATTGTCTCTTCCCATACTACACCACGTTCCTTGTCACGCATGTAGTGGATTTCATCGAAGATGACCCAAGCCACCTCGCGCATGATTTCAGAACCTCGATATAGCATGGACCGTAGAATCTTGGGGTGATTCTGTCAATACAAAAGTTTTTACAAACAAAATAAAATCGATCTATGCACCTCAGTTGTCATCACCAAACACGACGCAGAAGGATTTATTGTAACGTCTCCCGTCATTAGTCCAACATCTCCGAATTCAGCCAGCATTTCACGATATTTTTGATTGCTCAGAGCCTAAATATGACCATGTAAACAACTTCATATTCAACACCTAAACGGATAAGAACCTTGATGGGACTGGTGTAAATGACTCGTTGTTTTCTATTCAGGCATTGCGCGATGGCATATTCTGCTACGACAGTTTTTCCAGCACTAGTATGGGCGGATACAAGTACACTCTCGTTCCTCTGTATCGCATACACAGAGACCCTTTGGAACGGATCGAGTTCGAATTTGTATTCGCGGTCCGGTTTCGCAGGAGGGACATGTTTTGAAATTGGGACATAGTTATAACCCGGTGGAACAGCGACTTGATGCCTGACCTAGATGGATCGACGCGTAAGTCAACAATGATACACTCTATCCGGAATACGCACTTGATGCCTTAGCTCTAGGCGCGAGCCGGCTTCAGTCGCAGCGCCTGTCAATCCTGCACTAGCAGCAACCTCCCGTTTTGCTTCAGTTTCAAAGTCATCAAGAACTACAGGTTTCGGGGAGGAAAGTCTGGGCTTTTTTGGGTCAGAGGGTCCTGCATCATTAGAATTTTCTTCTGGATGTCCGTTCGTCTGTTCAAGGTTAGAGGCGTGTGGGGGAGTAGTTTCGGCTTTTCTTTTCTGGGCAGCTTTTGATGATTGGGGAGGAGTATCGACTGGCATGGCTTCCTGGTCGTCGAACTCATTGTCGTCGGCGCCATCCTCGAGAAATGAGAAGAGATCGTTGGAGTTCATGGCTGAAAATGTTTTTGAGAATGGTGTCACGCTCGCGTTACTGTTGATTACATAGTTCTGTTGATTAAGTGTGACACAGGTCATCGCTGGCTGGCATCTTATCTTATCAGTAGCCTCGAAGTTCAGGACCTCAATCACCCTCTGTTCGCCTTCCCTGGAACATATTTCTTTCTTGAAACAGTATAAATACGTTGGTATACATGATGAAGCATAGAGAATTCAAGCACTAGGGTATCACATTCCGTTGACTTTCCAATAGATCATTCCGCACTGGAAGACTTCATACATCACATTCAGCAGGCGCCTTTATCAACCCAAACCCCAGCTAAAATGCATCTCTATTAGTCATAAGTAATATAGAGAGATTTAAAAAACGTACCTGCTCCTCCCGGAGTATCTGCTTCAGACCACCACTGAGCGGACCAAAGGTGGCCTCCTGTAAAATTGACTTTGAGTTTCTCTGTTCAAACAGACGAAGATCTGTTGAACCGTACCGTAAGTGACAGTGGCTCCGCCAGTGTAAGCGACCTGTGCGATTAAATTTCTCAGATATTTTAATGTGGCATATTACGAATCCTGCTCACAGTCGAAGACCATGCGGCGACCCCTGCGCATTGGCCGGACGTTGAAGGCGCGGTCGTAGAAGGTGCGGTCGTAGAGGAGGGTGTAGTCGTAGGCTTTGGAGTTGTCGTGGGCTGGGGTGTGGCGGTAGGTGTGGCAGTTGAAGAAGGAGGTGGAGGTGAGCTTGATCCTTGTCCCATGTTGCTTCGGATGTTATCCCACTTGCTGGTTGGGTAACTGTTAAACATATCCCTGGTTAGTGTGTCCTTCATGGATTGACCAGACAACACTGACTTTATGTGATTTGGCGTTTGGTCTAGAGCGCCTAAATTGCCCGCTGAGACACCGACCAACGAGTCAGAACCAACCTTATCGGTTGACAACTAGTGGGAGGATTTGAGATTGTCGGACCTAGATCAACAAGAGTTGATCATATCTTACCTCCCAGAACATGGATCCAGCCATTCCTTTAGAAAGCAAATAGTTGACCTTGAGTCTTACAATGTCAGGAGTATCGTAAGAGACCAATTCTTGCTTGGTGGCGTCATACGAGTAGCTACTGATGTCGGTCGTGTTTTCGAAAACCTGAGCACCAGCCACTGAAGAAGCATGAAAATGAGGAAGTGAAACCCAGTAACAGAATATATGGATACTAACGAGGAAGGGCGTTGTACGAGTAGATACCGGCGGATATTGTTCCTGGACCAATCTGTTAAAGTTCCAGTGTTAATACATGAATAATGATTGCAGTTAAGTTTAGCATACGCACTCCGCTATATGGTTGACCAAGACCAGCAGTGTTCTCAAACGCGTGTCCATACAGTGGCATCCCTTAAAAACCATAAGCTGAATATCACAGAAAGTCAAAATCTTACGCACCCAACACGAACTTATTTGGCGATGCACCCGCGCCGAAGTAGAACTTGACAGCGGCATCGGTGCTAAAGCCAGTTCGAGCACCCCCATAAACGTTTGCCTGGTTGTCGGAGAAAGTCAACCAGGATCCTGCGTAGTCGTATGCCTGAACCAAACATGAGTATCTGAGCCTCTGGGAGGTTATCATGAAAGGTGCTGACCATAAGGTTCCAGAAACTAAGAGCGGAATTCATCGTGGGTACCACGAAGTTCGCGTAATTGGCCGGCCCAGCAGCAACAGCGGCCGTGAGTTGATAAGTGGTGCTATCGCCCTTTTGCGCAGCCAGACCATCGAACGCGGTGCGGAGAGATGTCATGAGTGACGCCAAACCTTGTCCCTGGTCTGAGTTGGCCGGGTATTCGAAGTCAATATCACTGGTTGGAATATGAAATTACGACATTGCCAAGACAATGATGATGGATATGGGCGCTTACATGCCATCAAAGCCGTAATCTTCGATCAATTGCAAGGCGCTTGCAACGAATGTTGCACGAGATGATGCAGATGTTACAAAGTTGAAATGTCCTCAAAGAAAGACGAATGAGTTAGTTGGATAGGAGATTCATGAATGAAATTTCAGCTCACCAGCTTGAGAATACGTCCATCCACCAATCGATAAAAGGACCTTGAGATTTCGTTGCTGAAGTTTAAGGAGATAGAGCTGCTTGAGGCATCCGTATAGGTTGTTCCCGGGTTCACTCCAAGAGTCGCCGGGGAAATGTTTCTAAGTATTATAATGTCAATAGCCGTCCAAAATGTGCAAGGTTCATCGGAAGTAATACTAACCTGCTCGTCCGCATATGGATCCGTGAGAGATATAGTCCCAGAGTTTGGGTCGACGTCGGCAAAGGAATAAAGAATATCTGTGACGGATTTAAGTGGAGATACATATGTAACACAGACTGTGTACTCACGAGTCAAGGGACCAGGAACGATGTTAGTAGGTTCTAAACAAATGACGGCGACCAAATCAGCATCCTCCACATCACTAAACTGAGAAAGTGGAGGCGAGTGGTACTGACGGAAGTTAGCCCCGTAAATACCCCAATTGGTAAAATAGGCCATGGAGATCTTTCCAGTCGCGCGCCTATGAATAACGTGCGTCTTCGGGTCGGTCTCGATTGAAAACCTATTCGGCGCGTTCTTGTACGTGTCCGGTCGACGCATGATTTGAGTAGCGTTGACAGTAAGGAGGGTTATAAGAAGCAGAGAGATCAGACGGGTGAACATTGAAGAAGTCATTCTTGGATGGCCAACAAGGCTCAGATGGGTGAGTGGTTGTTCGCCTGGAGGGAGAAAATCAGAGCCCCTGACTGGCTATTTGTATGCCAGCCGCTGGAGACGAGCAGTTTTGGAAATATAGAGAGAAGGTTGACGAAAGACATGTGGTCTGGTATCTCTGGTCCTCGGGGACAAAACACATGGCACTCAAGAACGACTGGCTGCCCATCTTTGTACAAAACAGACAATTCAGCAGAAAAATACAAGACCTCTTAAATCAGGCGACGATAAGCCACGCGATAGCAGAGACGTAATTAGATTGCGCTGTTGGTAGAGAATGTCGATTGCATAGGGATGTATCCGGGTGAACCTACTTCGGATCAGTTTGAAGCATGTTAAAAAAGAAAAAGAAAAAACATCCACACCGGTTAGAAGTATGCCGTGAAAAAAGAATTCCGTTTAGCGAAGGGTAAGACAGGTTCGTTACGAGATAGACCAGCGAGGAGAGTTGTTTGGCGGTGATAAAAACACTAGATCAATGACTGGTCAAGAGACCTCAGGCTGTTGATGTCCGGGTACGTTTGCAACCAGACTCGGTTGAATCAATTGGTCACTGGAGAAAGCAAAACTCAAGAGACCCATCGATTCAGTTGTAAAAAGTATAAAAATAATGAATAGAAGGCATCCAACACACATGGAGGCTTTATCGAGAAGACGAGACAGTTTTGGACCTTAGTCCATTGGTAGAGGCAAAGGACATTATTCAATTGCGACTCGGGCTCTTTGGCTTGGCCAAGGTCCGCCACCCTGACCGTGCTTAGTCATCAGTGAACAAGCGGATTTCCGCAACAAGTGTAACTCAAACTATCTCTGACTCTATCATTCACCAACGCGCGGGACGCACTGGTCCCCGTAACGACTACATGGATATCGATCGATTCTCAGATTCTTATATGCAGTTTCCAAGGTCTTTTAACCTTGACAGAAACGTTTGAGAAACATTGATGACTCAACTTGAAGGATCAAATTCCAACTCGACCATGCTCTACCATGCTTATCGTCGAGTTGCCGTCCTCTCTTTGGGTTCTTTTTGAACCGAGCTGTCATCTATCCAAACGATTTTTGGTAGCCTTGGGACCTTTTCTTCGCACAAGATAAAGCACAGGACTTCGATATCCCACTTCGAGGTTTCTCATCGTCGTGCACCGCCCGAACAAGATGCGCCGTTGTGTCCTTATACGCTTCCCATGTCATGCTGATAACCTTGTGGTGATCTTCCATTTGGGTTCAGTATGGTGACCAGCAAGGGGGCTAACCGAGCGAATCCACCACGGTCTCTGTGATGCTTGTGCACGAGACTCGTCAGGCGCTATTTTTGGATTTCCCAGGTCAAAAAAACATGCCACAGCAGTGTTCACAAGCTCTGATTGCGTCTGAAACTCAAACACCTAGTTCGACATCATCCAGGTATGACTATCCCCCCAACCCCACTTGGATCGGTCACTTGAAAGTCCACCAATGGGTGGATTCGAGGGCTCAGTGGTGAGGGTCTGCCTCTCCAGTGGCGACATCATGAGATGGATTTGCGCAGTTTGCGTAAATCCGAGATGCCTTCATGTGACTGTCTTTTCCGAGTATTTCACTTGCGATCTGATTGCAAACTTGTTCGTGGTGATAAGTTCACCATACGACATAATTAGATACCTATCATACGCCGAAGTGCGTCCTCCACTCCTGAGTCCTGCCCTTTGACACCAGCTAAACTTGGGCCACGACTCCCCACATGTGTATATCTAACGTCCTCAAAATAGCTTGACTGACGATCTATGACGAATTACTTATAGCGCCTGCGCACATATTCCAACCAGGATTTGGTGGAAATATCTCGGACGACAATTGGAGGTTTAGGAAATCATTTGAGATAAAAAAGTCGAGGAACCTGGACTGCCGTCATGTCTGACAATTTTACAGAACAGACGTTGGCGGTTATTGCGGCCAGAGAGTTTGCTTGTACAATGAATTTTCCGTACTTTGAAACGATAAAGACGATCAGGTACCTGACTGCAGGAAACTGAGCTTCTACAATCGGTCGTAATGATAAGCTTGCCGGTAAGCATTGAATGGTGAGGCGCTGAAGGGCCACTGGATCAGGGTCGTCAGATAATAAGGTGGAAAGTTATGACGTGCTTCATTAAAGAGAACAAAAGTGCAGAGCAATGCGCGGATAGATCGATAGCAAATGCTGGAGATATGGCCAAAGGTGTATTTATACTAGTAAAAAGACAACGGTGGTTCCGGTAAAGAACGAATAGAAAGAAGTCGAGAGATTTGGACATCTAGCTCGATGACGGCCGATTTTTCGATCGTAGATAGGAAGAAAATAGGACAGGACAGAATGATGTAGCACAACGTATACGATAGCACAAACGACGGGTGGGAAGGAGAGTTCGAGTGGTATTCTATTAGGGGCTTGAATGAGGCTAGGCAATGTAAGAGTATATATTTACCGATGAAAAAAATAAAAAGATTGAAAGAGGTAGAAGGGAATGAAAAGCATGCCAAATATTGCGGCTTATGTCCGTTGGAGGCGAAATGATTTTTCCAGTCACAAAGGCCAGAAATGTAGACATGATTGCCACGCATGCGGTTATTAGTTGGTGATGACCTGACGTTAATTGTCAGAGAATATGTTCTGTAATATCGAACGGAAATCGGGGACATACCTCAATTTTTTCTTTTCCACATAACATCGGCATCAATTAAGATTCAAAAGGGTGCCGTTTTTCCTGAGGCACCTAGTGGAGGGCTTTCGGAGATATTCCTCATACATCGACATAAATCAGAACAGGCTCCCCAACCCCTTCGATCTCGGGGATCACGCATTTAAGGTCAAAGGCTTTCGCTAGGACGATCTTGAAGATCTTTTGTACATTTATTGAAGCGGACGTAGAGCAAAAAATGAGTGATGCATGCATCGCACGTGCAAAACGCTTCGCCTGGTTATCATACGTTGAGTGAGGGAAAGATGAAGGCGTCAGAAAGCTCTGACCTGTTTAGTGATTTCCTCTTGCTCGTCGCGCGGAAAGGTGGAGAATTGGTCGAACTTCGTGCCGATTAGGAAAGGTATAGCGGTCTAGATGTGTGTAATTGATCAAATAGGTGAAATTATGAGTGGACGAATATTCCCTGATTAGATAGTCGCACACCTTGTTGAATCCACGCGCCTGTCTATACCATTCCTTCACCGAATTGAGCGTAGATTTTCGAGAAAGATCGAACATGAAGAGTATCGCCACTGCATCATTGCAAACAAGAGGTAGCATGTTGACGAATTCTCTTTGGCCTCCTAAATCCCATATTGAGAAAGTGATGGTCGTGCGACGAACAGAGATGGTTTTCTCCATGAAATTGACGCCTACAAAGTGTTGGGCATTTAAGGATCAGGGTTTCCTGAACCAAGTTGTTGAGAACGTACCCAGCGTCTGAATATAATCCTCGTCGAAACTGCCCTCGACGTACTTCACCATCAAGCTCGTCTTTCCGATCTGCGAATCCCCAACCATGCCAACTTTAATTACGACGCTGAGCCAAATCGCGTCAAATGGATTATCACTGAACATCATTCAATCAGGTACCTATTCTTCTCTTCATTATTTTCTTGGTTTTGATTGCTGGGTCCAGCCTGAGGCTGGTTGGAGGATGTAGAGGACACCATGGACGTCATGATTCGCTTGATCTGAGCAGATATAGGGTATTCGTATGCTGCAACGCGTGGTTCCGAGTTCTGATTCGGATAGAGGACAGAAGGCGTGAGGTAAAGGAAACGTGAAAGGCCAGAAAAAGAGAGAGAGAAGTCAAGACAAGAAGGACGCGTTCAGAACCGCGTTGGGCGTTTAATGCGCTTTCTGAAGACCACACCCAATTAAAAGCGGGTC
>JAIFHD010010383.1:0-14677 GCA_019721455.1 Psilocybe mexicana | reverse complement strand
GGGGCCACTGGTAACCAGTGGGAATCGCTGAAGTAGCCGTGTGACACGGTGCACGTGCAAACGTCTGATGTAGCCGTAAAACACGAGCCACATGCATCACAGTGGCGCCGCCCCCTGGCTGACGGATCACCGGCGGCATCAGACGTTCTGGCCGCTGGTTTTAGGCTGGCTAGGCGTCCATGGCCGCTGGTTTTAGGCTGATAGGCGTCCATGGCCGCTGGCCTTAGGTGGGCCCGCGAATTTGCCCGTCGGCTCAGCGATACATCGATAATCAAATGCCGCTGTTGAGGCAAACATCACTATCAAACAGCCCGTAAAAGGCAAATCACATGATTGGTTGATTTGACAAAAAAGGATAATATAAATGTTGAAATACGACGACCATGGCCTCTGCTCTCATTGTTACAGAAGAAACCGCGTTGTACATGCGGGCAAAGTTTGATGAGCAAGAGAGTAACCCAAAGACGCTGGCCCAGCATCCAGCAAAATGGACATTCAAATACCTCCACGAATGCAATCATGCCGTGTACGTGATCAAGAAGGCACTGGAGGAGAAAAGTGAGTTGAATAAGAGACTGGTATTAATGGATTACCGACGTCCCATCAGTCACAACCAAATGGGATGTACAGGAGTACGTGGCTGTACTCAGTAGCCATTGCACTGGGAGGAATGTGGCCGTGGAGGAACGGCTGCTTGAGCAGTTTCCCCCACCATTCACTACCCCCAAGTATATCAGGCATCCATGTATTGTCACTGATATGCTAGGGAAGGTATTGATATGGTACCTTCCAAATATCCTATTGCCAGAACGACAGGTAAGTCATTTGCGAGGGGAATGTGTAATGCCGCCGGGATTACTCACGTCTGGTAGACACAGATGTGGGAGTCACTGAGGCAAATATCTCGGGCGTTGACCGTGCAAAAGGGGGGAGGGTGGAGAACAGGAGAGATGTTCTACCGTGGGGAGGATGATTGGCAAAAGAGGGGAACAGTTACAATGTCACCAGCTTGGTTTCAGCAAGGGCACGAGGTAAGTCGTAATACCGGCGGCTTAAAATCTTTAACCCACCGGCATTAGAAAAAGCTGCCCCTCGAAGTATCGCGCAGTCTTTTCGAGACCAATACAATAGCCTGGCTTACAAACGAGATCGAGACGTCAGCTCTGGTTGGAGGGATTCTCAGTATCATCCACCCAGACTTGTACGATGCTGCGATGGACGCACAGAGGGAAATATTCCGGCACCCAGACCGAGTATCAAAGGGCGATAGATTGGAAACCATTAGCCGCCAGTGGTCTTCGCCCTTCGGTGTTATTAGTATTATCAGCAATCGTGACACACCTTTTCACAGGGACAATGGTGGAGCACATCCGTGGTATGATATGCTGGTGCCCATTGGTGACTACTTTGGAGGAGAATTTAAAGTACCAGGAATAGGGGCAAACTTCGAGTATGACCCTGGCTGTGTGATTGGATTTGTTTCAAGGGTACTACGCCATGGTGCTTTGTGCCCAGGGGATAGAGCAGTGATAGCATACTATATGAAGGAAAAGGTGTGGGAAAAGCTAGGAATTTCATGCCTTAGGTGGAGTGTACAGTAGCCGGCCATATTTATTTCGAAGTCAAAAAATACATTTTATGCCGGCGGCTATTTAATTTGAACGCTGTAACTACACACTGATGTCGAAGTCTTCATCCGTGTTCTCGTTCTCATCCTCATCCTCATCGGCCTCGTCAGAATCATTCACGTCATCTGGAATATACCAAATGGGAACTGACTTCTCACTGCTGACGTCAGAACTTCCATGTGAGTGTGGGGCGTCTGGTGCAGGGATATCAAAGCCGTCGGTTTTACTGGGTTGGCCGGCGGCTATATTGACGCTGCGGGTGGATGGGCCGGCGATGTTGTCGACGTTCTGCGATGGCGTTTTTTTGACACGAAAATGTGGACCGAGGTATAGCTTGACATTTTTGGCGGGATCCAGACTTTCAACAGGATGTTCCCATGTTTCCTTGAAAGCGATGAAGTGATATCTGGTCCTGTCGACCATGATATTAAACGGGTCAATGTTGAAGTCAGGCAGATTGGCAGGATAGGGGGTGGGGAGCTCGGACGGCGATTTGTCTGGATGCTCGGGGAATTCTTTCTCCAGGTCCTTCGGCAATTTGGTGGGTTGGCCGGTCCCGCGACCAAAGGGATCATAGTCGTCCGAGATTTTTTCAAGAGCCGTGTACATATTCACCTGATCACATGAACGAAATGCAGCCTCCTCAGCTTCTCGTAGGTCGGCAGCAACGCTGGCCCGTGTAAGCGCAAGCTTGGACAAAGCTGCCTTTACGATGGCCTTTGTTTCATTACATTTCGGGCAAGGATTGGCTTCCGTGTTGGAGTTTTGTGCCGAAGGGCCAACATTGGGTTTGGCCGGCGGCCTTGCATCAAGTCCGGGAATCACTTCTTTGGTGTCAAGGAAAGGAACGATAAACGATCTCTCATTTAAGACGTGCTTCCCGAACTTGGCCAGAACAACCTATAAATGGTGAATGAGCTGTCGCGGGAAATTGCTGGAAACATACCGTGCCATAGTAATGGTTGAAATGTGCCAAGATATTTGTGCGACTAAAGCCGGCGGCATTTTCTTTGAGTTCGAATTCTGGCCTCCACCAGTATACAAATGGGGTCGCAGGGTTGTTGTCGTGATTGGACGTTTCGAGGATAAGTTGATCTTCCACGGCATTGAACTCTTGATTAACGCATTCCATGTAGAATGTGTCAGTTCCCCAGGCTTCGGTCCACCCGCCAAAGTACAAATACGAGAGCTCCTGAACCAGGAACGGAGTTTCGATACGGAAGCCTTGGATGTGAATAAAGCCCAAAATTTCCATGAGGACGCCCTGTAACTCATAAGCCGACGGTCTACGAGATTCCACGAAATAGATTACCACTTCGAGTGCAAGGTATGCCGTCAATGTTTTGCGCAACTCCTCGGCATTTGGGGTGGCATAAACCGACATGTATCTCCTTAACCCAGAACGAATTCGCGCCATCATCAGGTGAAGTCGTAGGCGAGTAATGGCTTCACGTTCAGAGTGACTTTCCAAGAACTTTTCACGGGGAGCAGGGGTTGTAATGGGTGGGATTGGAAACTTCATGGTTGTTAGTGGTAAGGAGCGATGGCTTATCAATGGTGGCAGATCAACGATCGATTGTATTATGTAAGTAGCTATTAATAAATCAGACACAGGACTGCAAAAAAAAAAAACAACGTTCAGCCGTCGGCAGTAATGAGGCACCTTTAACCGCCGGTATACAAGATCGGGTCGTCCAGCAACTTTTGTTGTTTAATGAGGGCCGCCCTTGCCAGGTCGGCCCACATGCGAACGCGCTTCTCTGCATAGGCCGCGTGTCCCTCAGACTTGTAGGCAAGACGGTCCCTCCGCTTCACCCAGAGTGACCCCATGTAGGTAAAGAAACGTATTGTCCACTCCATCTCCTTACGCGTAATTTTGAGTTCCTCCTTCCAACGATTGTATACTGCACGAGCCGTCAGCCAATTCACACGCCAGACTAGAAAGCTCATGTTAGGTACCCTTGGCCGACGGCTCAGGCATGCACGTACATTCACGTTCATAATTATTCCGTGCCAAATTACCAGTGATTGGGCCGATTCCAGTCCATAGCCAATTAAGACGAGCACTGCTCTGGCCAGGGACATTTGGTGTCTCCAGCGTGGTAGTTGTCCGGCAATCACGAAGTTCAAGGAATTGATACTGGCGGGCAAGTTCCTCCTCGTTTATGCCGGCGGCCAGAATGGCGAATCGGTTGATATGGTACAGCTGACGTTTGAGTCTCCAATGACTTCGCAGGAGATTCACACTATCCCAGGCCCTTGTCTTTGTTGCCTGGGTACGATTAAGACGGATGTCATTCTTATAATGCCAGGACAGTTGGATGAGGGCTTTGCGAATTTCCTCTAGGCAGTCATTGGCCTGGCCCTGACGAAGTTCACACTCGACGGCAATGAGGCCTTGGAGCCGGGCTAATGCCGCCGGCTGAAGCTTGTTGCGGAATGAAGGAGGCAAGGCCGACGGGAAAGGGAGTTGTTGACGCTCAGGATCTGCCCGTGTTATTGCCACATCTTCGGGCTCTGGAACCTCCCGAGCAAGAGGATCGGATGTCGCTGGTTCCTCAGGATTCTCCAGGTCGGGTTCCTCCTCCAGCACATCCATGATAATCTTGTCATGGTCGTTGAGGTAGTGGAGTGTTTTGGCATCCAAATAACCGGCGGCTGTGATTATGTACTTCTCCATTTGAGTGCGAAGTTTACGACGTTTCTTGAGTATTTCAAGCTTCTGAGCGGTTGTAGGTTTTTTGCCGAACTTTCTCACAAATCGTCTCAGCTCCAGCCTAGTGTGAGGGATGCGACGTCAGGGCCGCCGGCATAAAACAAAATTGCCCATCGGCAATTAGGACTCACTGTTGCTCTTCGAGGGAAAGACCTTCTGCAATCCATGCAGCTGAACCAGTTTTTGCGCGATCGCCAAGTTCCTTGAATCCCAACTCTGCTTCAATCTCCTTCCTGGACTTCGGCTTTTCATTTTTACTCTTCATCATGTCCATGGCGGTCGGATCCTGTTCCCTCCTAGCCTCTGCCTGCTCAACCGCCAGCTTCCACTCCCGACGGTATTTATCACCGACCTTTCTCTCAACCTCCGCAAAATATTTGCCCGCTTCCCCTGCCTCCAAGACAGCACGTTTATGCCGACGGGCAATATAATCGGCCATGTTGATATTCTTCTTCCAGTTGGAGTCGCCCATATGGTCATCCAGAACCTCAGTACGATGTGCGATTGTTGCCCCTCTTGTACTCGGTGATGTTAAATTAAGGATGGCCCAAAGGGTTTCAAGGACCTCGCCGTCAATGATCCCAACTCCCGGAATATATGTACTGGCAAAACGGTACAGACACTCATCCTTATGGCCGTGGACGTGAAATAGGCCGATGGCGCTGATGACGTTCAGGAGCTCGGGGAAGCTCATATATGGTGAATCAGAGACCCGGTCCTGTAGATAGATTGCAAATTGACAATTCACGTCGTAGATGTGGAGAAGCCGAACAATTTCATCCATGTGCGTGGTTGCGATCGCTTCAACGAGGGACCAGTCCATATGCATCTGTTTCTCCCCCTTTGTAAAGTCAACAACGCTTCCAGGGCAGAAGCAGCCATGCCGGGCACAGGCATGTGCTCCCACTCCCCGTACTCTCTTTCCAATTGCCGCCTTGTCGGCATCAGTGTTGGCACGGTGATTATGGCACGTAGGTTCCTGGGCCGGCGGTTAGAACTTATCGGCACACGGTATACCGTCGGTGTTACCTGAACATATCGCCCTGCTCTTTTCTCCGCATCCCTGAGATGCTGATTGTAAGGGCCAGAAGCAGTCATAAACGCCTCTCCATTGGTTAGATGGACATCGTCTGCGGGGTTCTTGGGCGTGAGCTGATCTGCTTTGAAATTGCCATCGGCGACTAGACTCCGGGTGTAGAGGTACCTTTCCTTATCTTCCTTCCAATTGTCTGGCAAATTAATTCCGGGCTGAGGACAAGCGGCGCAGAACAATGCAAGTGAAGCACGTGTATCGACGTTTGGTACCGCCGGCTCTAGGACTGCAGGTATTGCCGCCGGCTCTGACTCTGACGTTGAGGCCGTCGGCTGGGCTGACAAAGGTGATGTGGAGGCTGGTGTGTCGTCGTATATCTTGCCATGCATCTTCCACAGTTTTAAGTTCCGATATTGACGACTGAGTCGTCTTAGCTCGCGATATCGGTTGAGGACTGACTTTGGGAAAGCTGGGGCAGTAACTCGCCGGATCTTCTGGTAATATTGATATGCCGATGTCTTACATTCCAGGTTTGATAGCCGATAGTCCTGTAAGACGGCCTTGGTGAAGACGGTCCTAATCCGAATGAAGCTAGCTGGAAAAAGATCCAGCAAAAGGTACAGCTTCTGTTCATCGCCGTCGGCTACATCACAGTGGCAAGGAACAAGAGCAAGGTAATGCACACCAGTGATATCGATAACGGAGATATAGGGATTTCGAGAGGAGTCGTGACTACCTGGCTTTGGCGGCCCCTGTTCGTCCCTGTCGATTGGTGCCTCCTCAACGGCATCATCGTCGTCATTACCGTCACCCTCTTGCTCGTCTTCGGGTTGCTCAGGGTCTCCAGGATCCTCCTGAAATATACCGTCGGCGGGAGAATTGGCCGCCGGCCTTCCCTCTGTGGTTGGCTCATACGGACGGGATGCTTTGGGACAGACATGTCCCTTGTGGCCAAGATGAAGTTTGACCCCTACCTGCCACAAGGCACCCTCATGGAAGAATCCATCACTCCAATACTCCACACGATGGAAAGGTTGCCACTGGTGCTCCCTCCAGAGGCATTTCCCGCACAACATTCGCCGGCCGAAACATTGCCTACACCTCCATATCGCCTCAATCCTGCCACAACTCTCGCATTCGTTGCCTGGATTTGCGTTGTTTCGTCCCTCGGCAGTGAGAAGGATGTGAAGCTGGTCGGTTCGGTGTGGCAGCCACTCACGTAGATAATCGTTCTGGGATGTCTTGTGGCCATAGTCATAATTCCGGATATTGTGGTCAATCATCTCCTGAGTTGGATCTCCAGGATACTGAGGGAAATCTTCGTTTTCGTCAAATTGTCGGCCAGCCGTCGCCGCCATGGTTAATGCTGGTTTTTCATTGGGAACTTGCGGCTTTTCTATCCTCGGTCTGCCAGGCTTGCGTTTAACGGTCATAGTCGAACCTTTAGCTACTTCGATCTGGGGGTTGCCACCATTGCCAGGAGTGATTCGTTTGGCTCTCGCCATGATGGTTGCGGATAGGGAATCTCTGAATTCTAATCCATCGATTAGATCTCGGACCCTGTGGCCAAAAATACATTTTCGTGGGAGACGTTCCGGAAGTTTTAATGCCGCCGGGCCAAACACATAAACCGGCGGCTTAATGCCCAGGTTGAACTACGTTGCTTGCAATGCCGTGGATCTACCTGAAGGACCCCAACAAGGATGGAAAGATGCTAAGCCTAATGGTATTTCATTTTGAAGGACCTTTGGAGCACTATGGGATGGGATATTGCGTGGTGGGGTCTTTCACAGGCTCAACGACCATGTTTTGAGTCATTCTGATCGATGTGGTGCGTCTCTCCTGGAAAAAAGGGTAGTTTCTGGAAGGTAGAAATGCCCATTACAGTTTTAGATACTTCGGAGGAGGACTGAGGAAATTTATGACATGGCACACCAAAAACCATTGAGGAAAGCACGAGATGATACCAAATCTTGCTTTGGTTTAACCACTTTCTGAACCCCATACAAAAAAAGAATATTGCCGTTTCTCCACACCTGGCGGGCATAGAGAATATGCAAGGCATCATTCCAAGGACCTCGAATATGCTTTTTATCTGCGGATATCTTCATTTTTGGCCTCCTCACTGCTGGTTCCATCCCCGACGGTATTTGACCCATTGTTTCAGACCCACTGGTCCGTGAGGTCCAGGATGTTAATAGCGTGTTTATACTGCTCCTGCACACTATCTACCCAATTTCTGGGGCTATTGACGGTGTTCCCTCCCTGATACCGCCTATTTAAACCCTTCAATATATTGTGTATATTATGTTCCGAAAATGGTTTAGCAACATTATTACGCGGGATTCCTGTGGCGCTCGGAGACTTCAATAATCCCCCAAGGTTTGGTGAGGTTCGACCGAGGGGAAGCTGTTCAATATCCATTTTACTTCCTCGCTGTTGTACACAGCGACGACGCCATCAGTCCCACGACAGCAATGACCGACGATTCTTCCATTTATGGTAGTGATGGCGCAGTTTGATGGACCAAATATGGTCGGAACAGGGTCGTTTCTGAACCCTTGTGGTCGTTCCTGAACCCCCTTGCTCAGCCTCATGTGTGACACGTTGCATTATTCGGTACCAAGCTTGTATACCAACCATCATGTCCCCCACACAATCTGATGAAGAATCCGAGTCTTTTGCTGGTGCTGGATTGGAGCGGGATGAAGCCGATCTTGCGCTGGCCAGTAACCAAATCTGGACTCCTATCGAACTTGCCATTTTGAAGGACTCGGTCAAACCTTACCGTGCTGTACCCTCAGAAAACAAGGCGAAGTGGATCATGGATGAGTTGGTAATGAAGTTCAAGAAGATGGAGGCAAAGAAGCATGGTGCCCACACCTTGAAGGAAGGCGGGACTCAATTTGACAACTGGAAGAAGAAAAAAGATGTGAGTGGATTCGTATTGCCGCCGGCCAAAGGTGCTGACCACCGGCCAGCGCATTTTCAATTGGATCATGTATCATGGAAGACTCAAAAAGCCGATGAAAATGCCGGGGCTATACCGCAAGTTCACATTTCAGACCGTGCTCCGAGTGATAAAGAAAGAAGAAATCCGTGAAGAGGCGAAAAGACTTGCAGGTCCAGACGCTACCAGTAAGGAATGTATCAAGCTATATCAGGCCGCACGGATGTCCGTCCAAGACAGCCTCACACAGGATGAGCGGGAGGAAATTGAGGAATGTGTCCGAAGATGGAATCTAGGGGATGTCCCTCCACATATCAAACAGAGGTGCGTAAGGCCGTCGGCTCAAAATATTGATTAACCGAAGGCCGTCGGCTAAAAATATTTATTAACCGTCGGGTAGAACTGCGAAGAAAAATGCCATCAAGATCATACGTGAAGTAGGCCGCCATTGCTTTCAGACCATGGGTGTGCGCAGCATGACTCTTGCATTCTATGAGGATGGTGGAGGCAGCATGAAATATTCCATGTGAGGATTCTCCCCTATCTCCATCACTTTGCTAATAGCGAAAGAAGGACTGACACTGAATCCTTGAATCTCGACGATCCTCGAATACCCTCCTTCAGGGCATTCTGTCCGGATGCCTTGGATGCCATTGAAGTGGCATACAAGAGATATATACAACATGTCATGGATATTCTGAAGGACAAAGATGTTACTGAAAAGCCGGCGGTCACACACGATCACATAGACTTCGAATATCACCCTGGCGGCCTACCAATTGTACCGCCAGCGGTCGAAAATATTCATGGCCGTGAAACCAACAGGATCCAGCAATCCATTATCCGTGCATACATCGCCAAGCACTATGAGTTAGCGTCTGGCAAGAAAAACGCAAAGGTTCCATACAAGAAGATCAGTACTAATCCATCGTTCTACCTGGCCGCCGGCTCATGGCCAACCGATGTTGTATTCAAGGAACCAGGCCAATATGTAGCAGACCCTACCAGGAAAATCCTACACCATTGGAGGACCCGTCAGCAGGAGGGTGCCATTCCCTTCAAATTCGATAACGTGCCAATCGGTGATTCAGTTGAACCTGAGAGGTACCCAGCCGAAATATTTGACACGGCACTCATTAATAAGGTTGGGCCGGCGGCTATTGCCCCAAAGCCGAAGCAGAGACAGAAACCGACCATGAGAGACCGTCGCTCAGAATCACCTGACTCTGAGGTCCATCAAAGTGAGAAGGATGACGATTGGGTGGCCGAAGAGGAGGCAGAGAGTGAGAAGGAGGAACCAAGGAGCTCTGAGCCACCAGAGTCAGTTTTAGGCACAACTCCACCAGATTCGTCAGTTGGCAGAGGGTCCACAACACCGTCGGTCGTACCAGCGAGAAGAATCTTCCGCCGTCGGTATTTGAGGGATGAGTCCCCTTCCAGTGATACTTTAGAAGGCCATAGCATTCCACCAAGCTCCGAATTGCCCACTGATTCAGAGGCCAGTACCCCGATCAAAAAGGGAAGGGGACCAGCGAGGAAAGCTCCTGCAAAGAAGGCACCAGCAAAGAAGGCACCAGCAAAGCCTGCAATGTCACCAATTGTCGAGGAGTCGGGGAGACCAAGGAGAGATCCAAAGCCGACGGCCAAGGTCCTTGAAAGCCGGCGGTAATTGCTAGTTCATAGCCGACGGCATTCAAGACCGATACCTTTCTTCTATTAGACTTGTTCCATAAAAGCCAATGTTGATTTCTTTCAAACACTTATTTCTGAGATCATTGTCAAAAAACTATATTGGCCCTGAGGCCGCCGGTCAAAACTATATAAGGTACAAGCAAAAAAAACGAAGTCCAAGAAGGGCCAGATGAAGGTGAGTACGTGCAAATGAGTATAATACATATTTTTAAAAGGGAGGGGGGGATGGTCGTGTTCGAAACTCATTGCTTGCTTTTCTTCTTCTGTGGGCCATGTTCCTTGGTGCCGGGATCTGCGTCAGCTTCTGGGGAGTCGGTGGCCTTCCTCTTTCCACTTGGTGGTTGCCCGGCGGCCTTGGAAGTTGGGCCGACTGCCCTCGTTCCACTTTGCCCGGCGGCCTTGCCCTTGGCCCTGCTACGAGTCTTGGGGGGACTTGGGTCGGGTGCCGCGTTGTTGTCCTCCTCCTCCGACTGACCTTCCGGACCTACATCACTCCCATGATCCTCCTCCACTCCCATCATGTCACCACCCTCCTTCTTGCCCTCTTCCTCCTCCTCTTCCTCAACCACCGGCTTCATGGTTGCATCGTCCTTTCCTTCCCTGTCCCCAACTTCACTGGCCGGCCTCTCTTCCACTTCACTCCTTGCCTCCTCGTCACCGCCCTCTTCGTCACCGCCCTCTGGCCCCACGAGATCGTCGATGCTCCTTTGAGGAATCGGGGAGGAATCGGGGTTAAACTGAAACCCATCATTCTTGGTGGTGGTCTCTGGGAGGGGTTGGGGGATAGCCGGCGGTGTATCGATGTCGAATTCGGCCGGGCGAAGAACGAGGGAGGGGTTGGGACATGGTTCTCCAAATGCCGACGGCCGAACCTGCTGGAGGGACTTCAACTGCTCGAGGATCTCCTCGAGCACAGGTGTCGTGCTTGGGCCGGCCGTCGGCCTTTCGATGTCGTCGAGCCTCCCTTCAATTTTCTTGAGGGCGGCGAGGATGCGCAGCCGCTCGTCCCGCATTTCGTGCTGCAGGGCGTCCATCCTTTTGTCGTACAGCTCGAACTGACTGTTAATCAGTGTGTTGAAATATTGAGGGACGGTGTCCGTCCCGGTCTTCAGCCGGTCCAATCCCGCCCTCGTCTCCGCAACCATCCTTCCCAGTACCCGCTGCTCCTTGACGAGGGTGGTGAAGAGGTCGCCCACAGTGGCCAACTTCTCGGTGTTCCCTTCCATGTTGACACCCTGCTTGATTGAGCCGTCGGGCAAAGGGGGGTAGACGAGGGTGGCGTAGTCGCCGAGTGGTTGGGCGAAGGCCATGGCCGTCGCGGCACCACCCTGGCACTTCTTCTTCGAGTGGTTGCAGGCGTCGCAGGCGATCTTCTTGCCGTTTTTGGTCTTCAGACACCTCTGCATGGTGTAGGTGCAGGGAATGGAGCTGGTGGCGCACCCTGCGCAGATCTCGAAGACATAGAATGCCTTCTCCAATGCGGTAGGTGACACCTTGACCTTCCTCTTCTCGGCGAGCATGAGGGGGGCGTCGGAGTCGCCGTCGGGTTTGTAGAGGTCACTGCCGTCCTCCTCGGGATCCTCAGAATCGCCTCCCCCCTCCTCCTCCTCTCCCTCTCCCTCACCATCCGACCTTCCGTCCTCTGATTCCTTTGGCCGACGAATGAGGACCGGCTTTTCAGCCGGCTCTTCGGCCGTCGGCTTTTCCCTGGCCTTCCCCTTGCCCTTCGCCCTCGCCTTTGCCTCCTTCTCCTCCCGTTCCCTCTCCTCCTCCTCGTCCTTCTTGTCCCTGAACGCCCCTTTCGCGGGCGCCTTTCCTTTTCCCCCCTTAACCGCCGGCTTGACGACGATGGTCTCTTCCTCCTCAACCTCCTTGGACGATTGGCCGGCGGCCTTTTTGGGTTTGGACACCCCCTCTCCATCCGTCTCTGACCCGATATCTGCCTTCGACTTGATGCGACTGGGGCCGGCGGTATTTGGTTTCTTCGCCTTGGGTTGGGCCATCGGCTTTCCACGACCTGTTGGGACTGGTTTCGGCCGTTCCGTCACTCCTCCACTCTCCGCCTCTTTCGATGGCTTCTCCTTCTTTTTCTTCGCATCCTCAGCCTTCTTTGCCCTCTCGGCAACCTCCTGCTTCCGCTCCCTGTCCTTCCTTTCGACCTCCTCCCGTTTCGCCTTCTCTGCAGCCGCCTTCCTCTCCCTCTCCTCCCTTTCCGCCCGTTCCTTGGCCTTCCGTGCCCTCACATCCGCTGCAAGAATCTCCCCCACTTTCTTCAAATCTATCGTCCATCTCCCATTCGGCAGCTTCGTTCGCTGGATGTACATGAGGATGATTTGGTGCAGGGCGTCGTCGGGGACTGGTTGGTTGGCCTCCGTGAGGAGTTTTTTGCGGAGGTTATAGGTGTTTGCCTGGGGGTCATTACTCGTTGTTGAGCTATAACAAAAAGAAAAAAAAAAGTCCACATACCAATGATCGCGCGACGAGGATGTCAAAGCCCATGTAGAAGGCGCCCTCCCCTTGAGAGTAGATCAGGTGGATGTTACTCATTGCTTCTTCGCATCTCGCAGTGACTTCTTCGAGGGTGGGTGACGCCATGGAGGTAGGTGGAAGAGGGTGGCCGAGAGGGATGGACTGTGCGTTGTGGTGGGAGTGTGAAGACAAGTCAGATCTGTCACCATATTTGGACATCAACCGTGAACAAACAAATGTAAACAAAGGACTTCATTGATCTCTGATTGTTCACGTCCCTTCGACGATAACACTCAACTCACCATCAAACGTAACAACATGCCGCCAAAGAATACAAAGTACGTTGATGATACCTCACTTAGGAACCTGGATGCGGCCTTACAAAACCTCAGAAGGCCACCACCAACTAGAAAATGTATGTGATCAACGAGATCACCGATAAGATAAGGTTGATTGAACAGTTTCTCAGCACAAAGTAAGAAAGCAGAAGAGTCTCTCAAAGAAACTGGAATGAACAAAGCCACGGAGAAGAAAGGCGGCCCCCACACGACGTTGCATGGTCACCAAGTTGAAGGATTCGACATCAGCGACAGTTTAATCCCGTCGGCCCAACATTCCAATGACGGATTCGACATCGAGGTGATAAAGACATCGGCCACAGCTCCCACAGATGGATTCGACATCAACTTGGGCGTTCCCACAGATGGGTTCAACATCGACTTGGGCTTAGGACCGTCGGCAAATATATCCAACGATGGTTTCGACATTGGCGATGATATTCAAGCCCACATCAATACCGCCAATGACGGTTTCGACGTTGGGGTTGCACCCTCCAACGACGGCTTTGATATTGGCGTTGTCGAAATGACAAAGCCCCCTGCTGTGTCCAATGATGGATTTGACGTTGACGTTGACATCGGTGGTGAGTACAGGGCTTCTAAGACCGTTTCACCTATACCTCACCTCATATCATTCAGATAACATCAGGACCAAGAATGTGGATGGCTTCGATGTAGATGCTGATGACATTTATATGCCGCTGGGCTTAGCCCCCGCTATACCGACGGCATTTGATGGTAATACCGACGGCTTTGACTTGGGCGATGTCCCGTCTACCCACAACGATGGGTTTGATTTGGACATTCCTACCTCTACTCCAAATGACGGCTTTGATATCAGCGAGGTTCCCCTGCCTGTCCTGGATGCTCGGCTTGCTGACTTGGATAAGGATTCTAGTGGTGCGTATGCCACTTGAAGTTTGGCAGAATTTTAACCGCCCCTCAGGATCCCACAGTGCAGTCTCACTTGAAAAGGCTGTTGAAGAAATACTAAGCAGTGATCGTCCACATCGCAGTAGACCCTGGCTGTTCGACCCACCGCCCGAGGCCAAAAATAAAGTCGCGCGCAACGTATATGACCGCTACTATGCATATGCTCACCCTCTTATTGGCGATAAACTCATCGACGATAGTCGTCTCGGTGGCGGTCACAGTGCTCATAACTATCTCATGGATCTTGACGCCTATGATTATCCTTTCGAATTTCGCCGTCCATTTGAGAGTGTACGTATTGACTCGCCACTTTCATACACCTTTTCTGACTCTCAACAGCATTTCACTCGAGAACAGCTCAAGAACCTCCACGACAAGGTGGTAGATGCTAACCTCGACAACCCATCGTACAAGGATCGCCTCTATGCTTTCAAAGGGGCTCGTCTCAACCAGTTGAATTGGGAAGTGGAGAATGTTCGTATCTTAAAAGGTGTTGAGAACGACCTTCATCAGTTGGAGGAGCAGCTCAAGGCTCTTTTGTGATTCAATTTATATATCTCATGTATTTTCTTCCACTCTCCAAAATATGATTGAATTGGTATATTCATAGCAATCGTTTATGTGTCCCATGTATCACCCAGAGTGGGCCCTCACTATATAAAATACCGGCGGCATTTGGGCCGCGATGTATCGCTGAGCCGACGGGCAAATTCACGCTCCCACCTAAGGCCAGCGGCCATGGACGCCTATTAGCCTAGAACCAGCGGCCAGAACGTTTGATGCCGCCGGTGATCCGTCAGCCAGGGGGCGGCGCCACTGTGATGCATGTGGCTCGTGTTTTACGGCTACATCAGACGTTTGCACGTGCACCGTGTCACACGGCTACTTCAGCGATTCCCACTGGTTACCAGTGGCCCC